>PVIU01012143.1:0-36681 GCA_004026605.1 Ondatra zibethicus
CTCGCTCTGGTCCTTCTTCCCTACACCTGGGGTGGCATGGCTGTCCTCGCTCTGGTCCTTCTTCCCTACACCTGGGGTGGCATGGCTGTCCTCGCTCTGGTCCTTCTTCCCTACACCTGGGGTGGCATGGCTGTCCTCGCTCTGGTCCTTCCCTACACCTGGGGTGGCATGGCTGTCCTCCTTCACTTCTGCTTCGCGTTCTTTGTTCTTCAACTCTTGCGGGTCGTTAAGTGCCCGACCCTTAGATATGTTGTGGGAGGGAGCTTCCAGCCACTCTTGGTGCCGCAGGAAGACCTCTCCTTTATCCCCTTGATTAACTGTTGCCGTCTCCAGACTTACTTTGGGCTTTTCTTCCTCCAAAACAGCCCTAACCCACCCCTTGATCTGAAACTTCTCAGAGTTAATGTTGCGCCTTAGGCATATAATGAATTTTGCGAGTTCTTTTTTATTTTTTCTTTGTTTAAAAAACACCCTTCTCACTGGGCGGTGATGGCGCACGCCTTTAATCCCAGCACTTGGGAGGCAGAGGCAAGCGGATCTCTGTGAGTTTGAGACCAGCCTGGTCTATAAGAGCTAGTTCCAGGACAGGCTCCAAAGCCACAGAGAAACCCTGTCTCGAAAAACCAAAAAAAAAAACAAAAAAACAAAAAACAAAAAAACAACAACAACAAAACCACCCTTCTTCTAGGCCGTGGTTTTGGGTGAGTTATGTGTACTTGTGTGGAAGCCATTGGTCAACCTCACGTGTCATTTCTTTTGAGCTGTTCATCTTGGTTTTTGAGAGAGGGTTGCTCAGTGGTTCAGCCAAGCTGGCTGGACAGCCTTAGGCATCTTCCTGACTTCTCTTTCCCACTTGGATCACAAGCGTGCACTACCACACTCGCTCTTTACATGTGTTCTGGAGAGTGAATTCAGCTCCTCGCTCTTTCATAGCAAGCACCCCATCCCCATCCTGTGATAGTATGCTGTGCTCTTGTTAAGTCACTTTGCCTTCCTATACCATCTCCTCTACTATGGCCGATGTCTGCTTATGTCTGCGGTAGGAGCCCCACTCTGCCATCTACAGATGGTGCATGGTCATCGGCTAGAGGTGCTGGGAGCTGGGAACCGAGCTCCCAGCTCCGGGAGGTGGAGGTTCAGGAATACCATCCCTACCCTTCAGGTGCTCTTGGGAGAGAGACCATGAATTTGTACTTTTACATTGCCACACACGCTGTGCCCAAAGTGCCATTGTGCCCTGTGGGAAGGAGCACCTACTTCCTCAGAGGAAGTACTGAGCTGAAACTTGGAAGGGGGAGAGCCACAGGACAGCTGGCATGCTGAACCCTTACTAGAGCCAGGTGGTGTGCCTGTGTGGGAGGTGCTGTTGACTCAGTGAGTGGCCGCCATGCAGCAGGCTCTGTGCAGAGGCAGGACCAATGTGGAAGGATACAGGCAGAATCCTCACCCTCCTGCAGCATGCAGTCTGGTAACTTGACCCCTGGTGGCTTTCAGCATCCTGCACTGGCTGCCACAGAACTGTTATTGCTTCTATTACTTCTCTCTCTCTCTCTCTCTCTCTCTCTCTCTCTCTCTCTCTGAGATAGGATTTGACTTTTTAGCTCAGGACCTTCAAATTCGGAGTCCTGCCCCAGCCTCTGAGGGCTGGGTTGTTTGCCTGAGCCGCCGTGCTCTGTTCTTTTACTGCCTGCTTAAGACAGTTTCTTTGCTGAGACTGGAGTTGATTCTGCCTCAGTTACATTTTAAATTACTGCTTTAATTTTGGGGCCATACCCCAACCTTCTTGTTTAGCTTCACAAAGCACACTTATCTCATTTTACTACCTGTAGTATATGGATTCATTGCTGGGATATGCTTTGAAAAAACTTTGATTCTGGCTGGTTTAACCCATTAATGTTGACTTTTGTTGATTACACTTTAGAATATCATTTACCTTTGCCCCAGATTCTGGGTTGTGCCCTATTTGTACCCTTCTATGTATTGGATACAGAGAATTCAAATTGTGCCATGCCACTGTTTTTAAATACTTTTTTCTCATATATGTTAAAAATAACTGGTTTATCTTTTATAAACTGACCAAGTTTCTGATAAAAATAATGAGATAGTGAACCATTCCCTTTCAGGAACTAATGCCTTGGGACCCCCCCTACTACAGTGGTGTGATTCGTGCAGAGAGGTAAGCTTCCCCAGAAAGACCCCTGTGAAAAGGGAGACCGGAGTTAATGTCCTGAGCACTTGGCGCACTAGTGACTCAGCTGCTCAGGTGCCCATCTCACAGCCGCCTTCCCCGAGACACAGCACTCTGAGGGCACCTTCCCCGAGACACAGCGCTCTGAGGGCACCTTCCCCGAGACACAGCGCTCTGAGGGCACCTTCCCCGAGACACAGCGCTCTCTGAGGGCACCTTCCCCGAGACACAGCGCTCTCTGAGGGCACCTTCCCCGAGACACAGCGCTCTCTGAGGGTACCTTCCCCGAGACACAGCGCTCTGAGGGCACCTTCCCCGAGACACAGCACTCTGAGGGCACCTTCCCCGAGACACAGCGCTCTGAGGGCACCTTCCCCGAGACACAGCGCTCTCTGAGGGCACCTTCCCCGAGACACAGCGCTCTGAGGGCACCTTCCCGGAGACACAGCGCTCTGAGGGCAGAGCCGCCTTCCCCGAGACAGACACAGCGCTCTCTGAGGGTGGAGCTGTAGTCTCAGTTGCAGTGTCTTAATCTGATCCTTGTGTGGCTTTGCCTGTCCTTAATTCTCTGGGCACACTGTCTCATAAATGTAATTGTTTCTTTATAATGCCATTAATAAACACATTTATTAATTTGTTCATTTATTTGCATGTGTGTATATGGGGAAGGGCATACAGCCAACACACATGGTTAGAGGACAACTTACTTGCAGGAGTCAGTTCTCTCCATTATGTGGGTCCTAGGGATTGAACTCAGGACGTCAGACCTGATAACAGGCACCTGCACTCACTGGGCCTTCCTGCTGGCCTGCTGTCCCTACTTTAAAGCTCTGAGGAACATACACTTTGAGTTTTCAGGAACCATGAACTCTTTGTTAGCTCTTCAAGCCCATGTCAACACCAAATAAAATCATTTTATTTGTAATTGTAATCATACAATGAAAATTTAAGACAGTGCCATAATATTTTGAATGGCATTCAAAAAGTTTTTCATTTACATATTTATTTATTTATTTATTAGAGTGTGTTTGTGCATATGTCATGTCACATGTGTGGGGCTCAGAGGACAACTTGAAGGAGTCTTTTCTTGCCTTGTGATTGAACTCATGACGAGTGTTTTGACTTGCTAAACCATTTTGCCAACCCTAAGTGGCTCTTTTTTTAACCTGGCATATTTGTTTTGTTTTGTTTTGTTTGAGACAGGGTTTCTCTGTGTAGCCCTGCTGTCCTGGAACTCACTCTGTAGACCAGAATGGCATTGAACTCAGAGATCCACCTGCCTCTGCCTCCCAGGTGCTGGGATTAAAGGTGTGCGCCACCACTGCCTGGCAGTCTGGTGGATTTGTTTAATGCAGTGTGGCTTTTAGGGGTTTGGTTATACATGCTTGGCCAGTTTCCCAGCCCAGCTCTGCTGGAACAGTGGTACCTGCCTGAGAGCAGAGGAGCTCTGGCTTGTTTGTCCGACTGTTAATGCAGCAAACGAAGCAGGAAATGATGTGGAAGTATTTCAGAAGGATTTATAAGGTGGCATCCATCCGTTCTCGTGCCATCTGTTTTAATAATTTACAGGGTTGAGCTCAGGCTGGACTCTCAACAGTGTGGGTAAAGAAAGTAGGCACAGAGGCACTGGTACTGGATGAGAAGGGAAGAGGACACTGGTTTGGATTTGAGGTTAGGAGATGGGACAAAAGGAAGAGGTCTAAAGCCTTGTTGAAGTCACCCACTTTCAACGCACTTCGCTGTGTGGTTTCTTTGTGCTGTTTTTCTTGAAGCTAACCACAGGGCTCGTTTGCGTTACGTTAAAACTTCAGACGTGTGTGTGTTTCAAGGTTCTCATTTAGCTGCCTGAAGAAGACAAACAGCCTGTTTGGAAGTAGGCAGAAAATTAGTGTGTGTTAGGACTGATGTGGGGAGACAGCAGCTCATGAAGGACTGTGGCTTCATCTCAAGGAGCAACTGCTGTTTGCTTTTTCAGTTAGGTTCTTCTGAGAAATTAAGTCTTTCAAGTTTGAAGAGATAGGAAAAATATCAAAAATTGTTTTATTTGAAATTAAAATTTATTTTTGAATAGGCAGTGCATTTATATGGTTTAAAGCATCAGAACAATGGTAAAAAGATGTTCATTAAGAAATGTTGGCCCCATCCCTGCCCTGACCCTCAGGGCCGTTTTCTGGCTGTTTCCTAGAGTTGTTTAATCTGCCCTGTCAGCACTTGGGTTTTGCTCTTCGTGCCTTGGCAGGCCTTGTCTCTTTTCCTGCGAGCAGCAAGCTTCTGTGACCTGGGTGTGTGCTGCTGCTGCTTTGCATCAAGATGTCTTCAGAAAGGGTAGTTTCCTCTTATCTACTCCATGCTAAGCCTCAAAAGTCTCACAAGTAGTCACATAATAAAAAAAGTATGTTTTACATAAAACTACACAGAAAACAGTGGACTGTCACAGAAGGACTTCTGTTTAGTGTGTGAAATCTTAATCTTTGTTGGTGGAGACATAGTGACCTTGGTAGCTTAAAATTTTTTAAAAATGAACCTTTATTATGAAATTATGAAAAGTTTCAAAATAAACAGAGAAGGAATAATGTAAGTAGCTTCCTGATGTTCACCTCTGGGGTCTAGTGTGCGTCAAGCTGTGCTGGGTTTTTTCTTCTGCCCCCTCTTGATTTCTGTGTTGCTGTTTTGTCCTTCCTTCCTTGTCCTACTACATTACCTACATACCTCCTGGTCAGTCTTAGATTCTCTTTATATGCTCACATGCTTATATCTCTGAAGAACAGACATCTTACAGACCTTCAACACCATTACCTAATGTTAATCTTTTATCTCTGCCTAGCCCACAATAGTGTTTCCTGATGGTGTGTGTATTCAGCTTTCTGTTGTTTTAACGAGACACCGAGATAGTCAGCTTCTCAGGAGGAAAGGGTGGGTTTTGCTCCAGTTTTGGAGGCTCCAGTATATGGTCCATGAGCCTCCTTGATTTGGTGGGAGGCACATAGCGGAAGGGCTGTTCACTTCACAGCAGTTGGGAGGTAAATAGAGTCGGGAGGGTGGGGTCCTAATGGCTCTATTCAATGACATACCCCCGGTGAACTAGCTTCCTTACATTGGGCCCCACTTCTTACAGATTCCACCATTTCCAGATAGCACTACTGTGGTCTAGGAGTCTAAGCCTTCAACATGTGGGCTTTTGGTGGCATTCAGGATCAACATGGTGACAGTACCAAATCTGCTTTTGCCTGTTAGTTTGTTGAATTAGGATCCAGGCAAGGCCTGCAGGTTCTGGTGTCCCCATCTCCACCCACCCCTTGTTTGCTTGGCTTATGCAGGAGTTTACATCACCCAGTAATGGTCTAAGGATGGACTGGACTGTTCTCGGGGACTTGGAAAAGTTCCTATGCAGATGCCATCCTGGCTCTTGAGGACTGCTTCCTGCTTGTTGCCTTCTTCTGGCTGTCACCTATTGCTGCTGCTCCTTTGCTTTCTGGCCCCGGCAGAGCTGGCCCGCAACTCATCATCTTTCCCGCTGTCCTCTGAAGCAGAGAAGCAGGGTAGCAGATAGTCACAGACAGAGGTCTCCTTTGCTGGCAATGCCCTTTGTCCCTCCACTCAGCCCTGCTGGCTCTCCTTCCTGCTGCTCGAGGATGGTGATAGAATTAAACTTTCTTTGTCTGGTACTCATTTCTGTGGGGGTTTGCACTGTGGAGGGAAACTGCACCCAGATAGCAGAAGCTAGGCCCCAGTGGTGGCTTCTGAAGGCAGAGTGGGACTAGATGGCCCTGGTGGCCCCTTACAGAGCAGAGGGAAGGGCTGGTCTTGTTCTTTTTCAGTGTTACATGTTAACTGAGAAGCAAGCTGTCCTGGCATGACAGTTTCTGCACGGATCCTTCTGTAGTTAACCAGAGAAAATGGCAGCTGTTGGTTTGGGGTCTCTTGCTACGGAGCTCCAAAGCCATCATCAGCTGTAACTGTCATCAGGTGTGGGGTCTCTTGCTACGGAGCTCCAAAGCCATCATCAGCTGTAACTGTCATCAGGGCTTCGTCACTCCTGATGTGCAAACACTCCGTTCCACACCCATGATAACATTAAGTATTGTTCCCTGGGCAGTGCTGTGTTGTAAGCTGTACTTTTCAAGCGTGCATGTTCCTAGCACAAGTATCCTCGGCTGGTCTGCCTTGGTGGTTCTGAAGAGAGCCTCCGTGAGCCTATGCTGCTAAAGCCTGCGGTGTCACCCTTGCTCTTCATTGAGTGAGTGCAGCAACGCAGAAGCCTTTGCTTCTCTGTTTCAGCCCAGGTTCATGGACCACTCAGTAAATTCAGTGCCACGCTTTTTGAAATACTCAAGTGCTCTGTCTTTCCTTTCACCCCCTTCTCTTCTCCTTCTCCCCCTCCCTTCCCTTGATTCATTTTTTTAAAATAAACTATAATGAGGAACTTTTCGGTTGAATGTCTCTTCAGTGCTCATTTTAGCCCTACTGTCCCTGAGGGGCTTTGATACGATGCTAAGTTATGATTTTGTTGTGGTGCTGGGATTCTACCCACATGCTTGTGCATGCTGGATGTAAACTGTACTAACTGAGTTAAATTAACCTCAAATTCTGTTGTTCCTAATAAAGATGAAATTATATTTATACTTTTATACTGTGTTGGTTTGTTGCAAATTGAACCCCCTTACGCAGTATCTGCAAAGCAAGCAGTCTTGCATCACAGACCTGTAGTGAGCCAGAGGAAGTGGCAGCTCTTAGGTAGTGGAGCATTTCTGAACTGTGTTCTGGTGGGCCCCCATTTAACTGTGTCTTCTGCAGAGGAAGCAGAGAGCTCTTGACAGTCTTGTTTCTGGAGCCACACCAAGGGAATTTTTTGCAAAAACGATAGAAAACCAAAGGTGCTGGCATAGTGTACATACCTGTGCTCTGGCTATGCTGGAGAGCTGGGTAATACGGTGAGAGACAGTGTTAGGGAGGGGGAAAGGCAGGATGAAGGTGGGGGAGAGAGGGAGGAAGGGTGGGGGATGAGAGGGACTTTGCTAGAATTTGCAGTGATGTCTGCTGTGTCACAGCAGAGTCTCAGCACGATGAAATATTATTGTTTGCATTGGCCATGGCTTTGGTATACTGGAAGGGTGCAGGGTCGTGTGTTGTACCCCTAATGAGTCTCTGTGGTAGAGAAGATTTCTCCATGTATTACATTGGGAATTCAGGAAGTTGTGGATAGAGGCATTGTAGGTAGGTGTTAACAGGCAAATCTTGACCAGTAATGCCCCATAAAGGCAGGCACAGTGGTCACATCCAGAGCCTGGCCTGACCAACCATGGGCCTAGTATCCTCAGGGTAGGGAGACCAGTGACATACAATAGTCAGTACATCACACTGTAGTACCAGTGTGAACTGAGTTTTGTGAATGGTGTTCTTTTGGCTACCACTTAGCCTGTATAAAGGACCTCTCAGATCCTTGTAGTACTATGGATAACATGAAGCTTTCTGTAGCTGCCCCATTCTGGCTCACTGTCCTTTGGTATGAGGCCCAGAGTGAGGGAGGGAGTAGCTGAGCAAGGCCAAGGGCATCTGACGTTCTGACCTCTTGCGCTGTACTCTACCTTGCTTCCCTTCTCCCTCTCCAGCCTTTGAGCTCTTGTAGTTGCTGCTTCCTTCACCAGGAGCCTCCTTCTGGGCTGTTCTCGGTGGCTCTCTCTGATCGCCATCATTCCTCTCTAGGCTGAAGGGCGGAATTAGCAGCAGCCACTGCATTTGTGCCAGGGCTCTTTCCCACTGGCCTTGTGCCCCTTGTCTGATCATTAGGGCTACAGCCTCACTTTCTGGGACACAGCACAAATGTTTACTATTAGTAATATGTAATACAGTTTATGATGCAGGTTTTTTGACCACGTTGCATTTCTTCTTAGAGTTGGCAAGCTCTGAGGAGGAGAGGGAAGCACTGGGTTCCTCATTGCTTTTTTTCCTGTGGCAGTGTGCTGGTCCTGGCCCCCACCCCTTTATTTGCATTGGAGCCTGGGAAGTGTTTCCCATTTTCCTGGTGTGAAAGTCAAGACCCCAGAAGCCTAAAGTACAGAACCAGAAGGATCCCATGTTCTAATTTCAAGCTTAGGGCTTGTGGTGGTTTGAATGAGAATGGCCCCCATAATCTCATATATTTGAACCACTTGTCCCTAGTTGGTGAATTTAGGAAGGATTAGGAGGTGCGACTTTGTTGGAGGAGGTGTGTCAATGGGCGTGGCCTTTGAAATTTCAAAGCTCACTCCAGACCCAGTCTCGCTCTGCAGATCAGATGTAAACTCTCCACTACTGCCCTCACTCCATGCCTGCCTGCCTGCCGCCACGCTCCCCTCCATGATGATCATGGACTCACCCTCTGACACTGGAAGCCAGCCCACAATTAAATGCTTTCTTCTGTAAGTTGCCTTGGTCATGGTGTTGTGTCACAGCGATAGAACAGTGACTAAGACAGGGCTCTTCTTTCTGTTGTCACCAGCTTCTTGGGCCTTTGTTTCCTCAGGTGTAATTCTTGTCCCATCTGTGCCATGAGATTAGGTAACGAATAAGAGAAAGTGCCCTATAGATACTGCACCGTGGTTGGGTGCGGTAACGTCAGACCACTGCAGATCCAGTTTCTCCAGTGGTTCTGGCTTGGTCATGACCAGTGTCTTCCTTCTGGCTAGTTTCTTCCTGCGCACCTTCTGTGATATCCCTCATGTTAAGCTCCTCCCTCAGGTCCTGGAGAGCTTATGATCCTCTCCCATTTCTGTCCTGGCAAACTTCTCCCCAGCAGGAATCTATGCTGGGGGTGTGTCCTCTCTAATCTTGGTGGTCTCGTGGAGTCCTGTCAATCTCCCAGCTAGACTTTCATGTTTTCAGGGTGAGCTGTTATGTGGCAGACCTACAGGAGAAAAATGTCCATAATTCTGTTTGCCTGAAGAATCCTTTGTTTTCCAGTTTTGAAGGATATCTTTATTTAATATAGAATTCTCGGTTAGTGTTTTTTTTTCCCCACTGTTGACATTTTTAGTATTTCAACCCACATTTTCTAACTACATGGTTTCTGAATAGTCCACTGTAATTCTTATCCTTGTAGGAAAGGTGATCCCCCCCCTTCCGTTTTTAAAAGCAAGGTTTGCCTTTGATTTTCTATGGTTAAATATGCTATAGTAATTAAATGTGGTAGGGAAAGGCCTACCTGCTGATGTTCTCTGCTCTTTTCTGTTTCTCCATTTTGGTGCTTGGTGGTTTTTGTTTGCTGTTTTATTTAGGTTTTTATTGTTTTTGAGATATCTCATGGTGTAGTCCATGATGCCCTGGAACTTAGGTCCTCTTGCCTCGGCCTTGGGGGCAGGGGTGCCGACAGATGCTATCGGCTAGTGTTTGTTTTCATTTGGGAACTTAACAGCTATCGTGACAAACATTTTCTTCTATTCTTATTATTTATACTTCACAACTTTGTAGTTGTCCTGCAAATCTTGGATAGTCTTATCTATTTTTCATTCTTTTCTCTCTCTGTATTTCTGTTTTATTCCCTCCACCACCACCCCCAAGTCGGAGTCTCACTGAATAGCCCAGGCTTGCCCCCTACAACTTGTGTTCCCCATGCCTCTGCTTCCAGAATGCAGGTCCATGCCCTGGCGTTTCTGGTTTAGACACTTTGCTCAACAGTTCTAAGTCTGTGAGCCCTTTCAAGGCATTCGTCATTTCTATCACAGTGTTTTTAGTTTCTGCCATATCCTTTTGATCTGAAGTTTCTTCTTTCTGCATACATTAGCCATCTGTTCTGGTGATGTTCTCTACTTTTTCTTTTAGAGACCTTAAGATGTTAATTATAATTGTTTCATAGCCCTGTCTGCTCACATCCACACCCCTGCTGTGTCTGAGACAGGCTCTAGGATTGCTTTGTCTCTTCTTACTACTGTTGCAGATAAATAATAACAAATTGAAAAGACTAGTGAAAATGAGACAGTTTTTAGCATTCCATTCTGCACAAAGGGAACTAGCATAGAAAAATGTGGAAGTGTGATGTGATGATGGTTTTTAAAGTCGTCCTTCATACAGGAAACCCCTGGCCTCTTTGTAAGCTAGAATTTGTCTCCTCTCCAGATTGCTCGTCTTACTCAGGACAAAAATGCCATACCTGATGAATAATTTAGGGTTTAAGACTGCCCCTTTTCTGATGGGGGCTCAGTCATGTAGCAGACTGTCCGCGACTCTCCTGCTCTGAGAGATCTGAGACAAGCTGGCACCAGCCACCAGCAAGAGCATGCTTATCTCATGACTCTGATGAACTCCGAGCACACCTCATACTGCAAATGGATCACGACACTCTGTCTCTCTCCTACAGAAACCGTCAGAGGCATTTAGCCTGTAAAGAGAAAAATGCTATTCAGCTAACATGTCACCAGGTCCAGCTCAAGATTGGGCACTCCATGCTTTGGGCCCTTGTGAGGGCCTTGAGTAACAGCAGCTGAGCTTCAAGTCTGTGAGTGACTTGAGTCCTTGGGTGACCTCCACAATGTCTCCCAGCCTCTCCCTTCCTGGGAGATGAGTCTGGAGACTGAACAGTGCTCGGTTTGGGTATTTCTACATCATTTCTACCCCTCAGCTCCCTGCTCATTGCTTGTGTTTTGATTAAGCAGTTTCTTTTGAGAGCAGAATGTTCTAGCAATATTTCAGGATTTCTTTTCTTCTCCCACTACTGGCAGGAGGCATTTTTCTCCATGTTAACTTTGGGAACTGCAGGGCTCCTGGAAGTAAACATGCAAGTGTGAGGTACTATACAAGACTAGGGAGTTGTGGCTCTCTACCTGTCTCTCCTGTTTTGGGGAAGTGGTTTGCTGTGTAACCTGGACGCTGCAGGGCCCTGCTGCTCTTCTATTTGTTCAGCTCTTGCTGTTAGCTGTGGTGGTGGCCTTTGGGTTCCTTGAGTGTCTGACCAGAAGCCTGGCGCTTTCTTCCTTCTCACCATGTATTTCTTCTTCTCGTCTCATGGTGTTCCTCTCTAAGCATTGGTGGCTCTCTCTGTGCTGTCTCCTTCCACCCCTTCTCTCTGCAAGTCCTGGGAGCTGCCCTTGATCAGATGGTGATCACTTGGCCATGGCCTCTGCAGGGCCTCCTCCCGGAGCTGCAGCAACACCTCCTTGTTGGTCCTGAAGGTCTAAGGTTTAATGGCTGCTTTAAAGGTGTGTCTTCAAATCCTCCTCTTACAGTCTTTCTTCTCTGGCATCCAGGGCAAACTCACCCTTTCCTCTGTGCACGGTTGTCTGGCTCTCACTTCTCCCCCACTGCCTCACTCATACAGTCCTGCCTCCTCTGTATCTCACAGGAGAGCAGACTAACATGTCTTTCCTATCCCTGATGTCACCTAGCACTTCAGCCCCTCATTAGCTGGCCACCTGAAGCTCCAGAGGAGCCCTCTCTACTCTCTCTGCTCTCATACAACCTGTTTTCCTCATTATCCAACCTGCACCATTCCAGGCCTCATCAGTGCCTTACCCAGGAGCCCCATCTCGGACTGCATCACAGGCAGTCCCTGAGACAGGAATGTGCAGTGTTGTAATGTCTGTATTCATTCTTTTTTTTTAAAAGATTTATTTATTTATTATGTATACAATATTCTGCCTCCATGTATGCCCGCACGCCAGAAGAGGGCGCCAGATCTCATCACAGATGGTTGTGAGCCACCATGTGGTTGCTGGGAATTGAACTCAGGACCTCTGGAAGAGCAGCCAGTGCTCCTAACCACTGAGCCATCTCTCCAGCCCCCATGTATTCATCCTTATTTCAACTCACAAACAACTTCTTTGAGCTTTTGGTGTGGTGGAATAATAATGGCACATGCATATGGTTTATAGATGCTTTGCAGTGAGGCTGAGTCCCCAGGTCACTTTATTGACAGAGTCCAGCAATTCACAGAGCACAGCCTGCAGAATGCATGCCTACTTCCTCAGTATTCTCTCAGGCCTCTGCTCTCCACCCCCTCCTCCTTGCTCCATGTTATCTTCATACCCTTTTCTGTTTCTCTCTGCATTATGAATGATGCCATGTTTAGCCACATCGTGTCATCATATTTCGGTCATGCTGCTGCTTCCGCTCATTCCCAAGTGTGAATTCTTCCCTGGTTCTCCCTGTACTCTACAAGCAGATCCCCTTCTCACCCTGCGGACTGCTTGTTCATCATTTGTTCCCACGTCTATTGAGCACCAGCTCTAAACTTGCTGCTCCAGATTCAGCACATGCTGTTGTGGCTCTTCATTCCTGCTCCGACTTTGTGGGCAGCAGCCTTGCATGAGGACTCAACTCTAGTTTCACTTTGAGCACCCAAATTCTGCTTTCATGGATGATAGATCAGAAATCATGTCGTATGTTTGGATTTCATTACCTAATCTGTTTGGTGCAATTTAAATTTACTCTTCTGTCCAGATATTCTATGTAGCATTAATTTTTATTTTATATAAAATTATATAGCTAGATATATACACATGTTTATATTTTATATAGAATATATAGTTAGAGTGAGAAAGTAGAAATGTAAAGAGCATCTACATTTTTTCCTCGAGTCATTATTTTTGACTGTGGCTATAAATTTTGGCCTAATATGATGATTCAGAAATAAACATTTGAATGATGTATTTGCATCTGCTTGGTTATGTTGGAATACGTAGAGCATATAAAATATTATTTGGAGATGAAAGTAACTGTGCTTACCAGTTACGCTATCTATAAGATGTGTATAGTCACAGAATATATGCATCTTAACATGGTATTTCTGGCATTTTTTTCCATAAACAAATATTTTTCCAGATATGCAAATTTTTTAAAAGATTTATTTATTTATTTATTATGTATATATACAATATTCTGCCTCCATGTATGCTGCAGGCCAGAAGAGGGCACCAGACCTCATTATAGATGACTGTGAGCCACCATGTGGTTGCTGGGAATCGAACTCAGGACCTCTGGAAGAGCAGCCAGTGCTCTTAACCACTGAGCCATCTCTCCAGCCCCAGATAAGCAATTTAAAATGACTTAGCATGCTTTAAATTTTATTTAGTTTTTGTTCAATATTTTTGTATACAACTCATCCTTTTTAAATGATGTACTTTATAAAGTGAGGCCCTTATGATTGACACTATTCACATTTTGCCTATAAGTATGTATTAAAGAATGTGTGTGTGTCTGGGTCACTGAGACTAAATACTTAATGAGGTCATCGAGAGTGTAAACATAGAAGAGGTCAAGATTAAGGAATGATGGGCCAGTGAGATGGCTCAGTAGGTAAAGGTACTGTGCAAGCCTGACATGAGTTCAGTCCCTAGAGCCCCCAGTGGGAGGAAAGAACCGACTTCTAAAAGTTGTCCTCTGACCTCTGGTCGCATGCTCTCTTTTGTGTTCTCTCTCTCTTCTCCCTCCCTCCTTCGCTCCCTACCTTACAAACAAACATACATAAACTTACAGACTCTAATAAGAAATACAGTTAGTACAAGGACTACATCTACCCTGATTACTATAGTACTATTGATGCTAGAAATAGAAGATGCTCATCCTTCTGAGAAAAGAAAGTTGAGTAGCTCTCAAATGATAGAAATATGGTGGTCCCTTGGTGTCACAGTGGGTGACTTCATGGCTCCTTGTGGATGTGCAAATCCAGTAGTGGAATGGCCTCCTGTTTGCATGGGGCCCTGGCACAGCCTCCCAGAGACTTTACCTGTCTCCCTATACTACCTGATTCAGTGATCATTATCCTTAGTTGTCTGTAGGATAAGGAGAAAAAAAAAACAATAACAAAAAAATAGTCTATACATGTAGGAAATGAGTGACATTCTGAGTGAGTGTGTATTGTTTGACATGGCCCTGTCAAGGACAAGTTCCTCAGCCCTATGAGAGTGGCAAAGGCTTCCCCAGGTTAGGCTCAAAGGAATGTCGGTAGTGTGTGCAGAAATGTCCGCCATAGCTGTCTCCCTCAGGATATTTATGGCCTGAAGACTGCTTTAATACAGAGACTGTGCCTACCAAGATTAGCTAAGTCTGTCTCTTTGTTCTGTTATATTTGGTAACCCTACCTCCCTCCTTGTTTATCTGTATGTAATAACCCATCTCCTTGTTCAGCTGTATGCAGTAACCCTGCCTTCCTGCTCAACTGTATATAATACACATGCTGAGCTTTTGAGGTGCAATGGCTTCTCCATCAGAGAGCCCAGGTTACCCAATCCCAGTTTTTTTAAATGTATGTCTGTCCTTTCTTCATTTCCCATTGCCCTAGTCAGGCAGGGTTCTAGGATCCAAGCCTTGCAAGGATGGGGCTCACACAAGTTCAAAAACCCAGTCCATACAGCTGACATATTCTCTACTCCTCATCCACCCACGTGTTTTCTGCTGCAGTTGTTTGAGTTGCTGGATGCAGAACTAGAGACTACATACTGCCAACTGTACCCTCCTTCTGTGAATTACTTTTTGCTACTTTGGTCTTAAGTAAAGATGAATAGTTAACTGAATATACCTTCTGGAAGTAAATTGAAGAAACACTGTTGATCTCTCTTCCTTCTCTTAGGTATAATATTGAGCCCAGTTTATATTGCCCATTTTTCTCCCTTGGAGCTTGCATGGACGGCCTGAACATCTTATTTAACAAACTGTTGGGCATCACCTTATATGCAGAGCAGCCTGCAAAAGGAGAGGTGTGGTGTGATGATGTCCGGAAACTGGTAAGCCTCCCCTGCTGTGTCAGTGAGTCCCCAGCAGTTTCTCCTTTGAGGTTATTGTATGCTGACAGAGCGCCCAGCTCATTTCTCTTTCTAAAAAGTTCAAGCACCACTTCGGATTTAGGACCTTGCATAAAGGACCTAAACGTAGAACAGCCAAGTTCGTTCTCCTAAACAAGTGTTCTTAGGAAACCGGGTAAACCACTGATTTTCCCTTACATGCTTCGATATGGTCATGAACTCTACTTGTAAACAGTTCGTTATTCCTGACTATATAATGTCAACGCCTGTCCCTTTGTAGTTCCCACATGCATTGTTCCCCTTCTTGTCAGTCTCTTTCATGGGTTTGCAGTGGTCTTTGCATCAGACATTAATTTTATCCTGGGTCTGATTTATTTGACTTTGGTGACAACTTCAAGCCTGACGTTTCGCCTTTCTCCTATTAAGACCCACTTTACTTGGTGTGTGAATATTTAAAATTTTTCTTCAGGAGGTTTTATGGCTTCTTGCCCCATATTAATTTATCCCATAGGTTTCATGGGGCAATGCCATTTATCTCTTGCTTGCATGACAGCTGTGCTTACTTCACTGTGTGCCCAGTCATGTCAGCTGCCTTGCTGCCCCTTGGCCATGTTTTGAGCTTGGGATAGATATGAAGCAGTTCAAGCTAGGAGAGCACTCTATCTCTGTTGTTACCCACAAGAGATCCCGTCGTGTTACTCACTTCCTGGACGGTACAGGTTAGGGAAAAGTCAGAATGTAGTAGAAGGAAAAGCCAGTAACAGGCTAGAGGAGAGATGCAGGTGGTGCCTGGGCCTTCTGGAGCACCATCAGGTCCATGGTGTTCATTGTCATCTCCTGGGTGCCTTGAATCACTTTGGGCACCCAGGAGATGCTCTCTAAGTGCTTGCCACATGAGTGGTGAGTGAATATACTTGCTTGAAAATTTAGAACAATAAATTGGAGCTCATTCTTGTAGAATCACTAAGTTCAGAAAAACAGGCAAGTTGGAGCCGAATGACTGCATAGGGAACAGAGTTGTGTCCAAAGGCTTGTATCAGTTGCATAAGATAGGGAAAGAAAATAATTTTGCCACTAAAATTGTCAAGCCAGCCTTTCTTCCCCAATCTTTTGGGTTGTTTTGAGAACAGCCCTCTGTGCAGAGCTATAGTTGCTGCAGTTAATGCAGAGGAGGGGCACATGGGACACAGAGCCGCAAGGAAGGAGGATGTGTTCTCCTGAACACAGGATTCTCAAGTCAAATGATCCAGAGCTGGGGCAAAAGAGGTGAAGAACTTGAGCAAGTTGGGATGTCAAATGTAATTAAAATAATCATGGTTGACTATGAGTATTTAATATACAGGGCCTTGTATTCTAATTTGGGAGTTTTGGTGAGATCATTGACCATTGAATTTGAACTTGTATTCTAGGCTGTTGTTCATGAATCTGAAGGGTTGCTGGGGTACATTTACTGTGATTTTTTCCAGCGAGCAAACAAGCCACATCAGGTAAGCCTGCCTTTACAAGCTGCCTTGTCTAGAAGTGGCCAGCAGTTTATCAGTATGAATGTGAACTTTATATGTCATTTGTATAATATCTGAAGGCACTAAAGAATTACTAAATATTTAAGTGTGAAAATAGGATAGAATTTGGCAGTAAAATGGTCATGAGGAGAACTGCATAGACTCGTATGTGCTGCTTGAATCTGGAATGTGATATTAGCTAAACCAACAATTAGGATTGGTGACTTTTTACAAGCTCTTATCTTTGAAACCAGCACATAAACGCTTTATATAGTCACACCTTTAATGTTCGCCTCAGCCTTCTGCACTAGGCTTTAACACAACAGGGAAACTAAGGGCAGTGAAGTTTTGCACTTGCCCAGTTCTTAGGTCTTTACCCTAAACATTCTGTCTGGACCCCCTTCCCCCGCTCTCAGCCCCGCTCCATGACAGACAATTGTCCTACTTAGCATTGTCAACCTAACACAGCCTAGAAGAGTCTCAGTTGAGTAATTGTCTTCTTTACCAGGTTCACCTGTGGACGTGTCTGTGAGGGATTGTCTTGAATGCTAATTGGTATAGGAGGGCTCAGCCCACTGTGGTTGGTGCCATCCCTAGCCAGGTGGTCTTGGGCTGAATAAGAAAGCATGAGCGAGTAAGCTAGCAAGCAGTGTTACTCCATGGTCTTTCTGCTTCAGTTCCTGTCCTGACCTCCCTCAGTGACAGACCTGAAATTGAAAGCTAAGTAAATCCTTGCTTTCCCCCAGCTGCTGGGCCCATGGAAGCTGTTGTGCTGCCAGTTAGTTCACGGTGGGGGAAACCCACAGCTTGCTTTGCTTCTTTCGCTGTGCGCTAGATTTTCCCACAGGTCACCTTTAGCATTTTCATGCAACTCGTTGGGAAATACTATGACTTTAGGTTACCAGTTACAACAATAACAACAACAACAAAATGGTACCTGTCATTTAGTAGTGATCCACAGTTTCCGAAGCATTTGAACAGAAGTGAGCCTGGGAGATGGGCTCAGACTGGGACTTGACAGGTAGCAGTCCACATTCTGTAGGTCAGGTGGATGGTGGTCAATCGCTTTCCTTGGTCATTTGTGTAGGAATTAAGGAGAGGACCAGAGGACAAGTCAACAGTATCTGGGTCCCAGCTTTCCGCTTTCTTGAGTGAGTGGCAGTTTAAGGATTCCCAGCCCTGGCCTCTGACAATCAGCTGGGTTCAGACCCAAGAGGCAACATATCCAGCTAGTGTGTTTGGATGCAGAATTTGACATTTTCAAGGCTTAGTTTCAGTTGTCTGTTCTCATGTCCTTGTGAAGGAGTGACAGTATGTCTGCTCCAGACTCTGGCTACCCAGGAACAAGGATGACAGACTGAAAGACTTTCTGTTGCTTGCCCGATGCATAGCAGGGCCATCAGCGCTTCTTCCCACCCACTGTTAACACTTCTGTGTGGGTCTCAGCTCTTCAGTGCTTGTACCCGGCACTGGACACTTGGGGTAATGCATGCTTTTGGAGTTAGCTGAGTGAATTCAGTTAGAAGTTTAAAGATTAAGGTTTTAGAAAAAAAAATAAATATACAGGGTAAAAATTGAGTAAGTTATAAGTCTGAACTCACATATTTCTGTAGAGTTTTATATCTAGACTTGTTCCTTAGAGTGTCCAACACCTTTGTCTCTGCTTATTTGCCTCCTCAAAGGACTGCCACTTCACCATCCGAGGGGGCAGATTAAAGGAAGATGGAAGCTATCAACTCCCAGTCGTCGTTCTGATGCTGAATCTTCCCCATTCCTCCAGGGACTCCCCCACCTTATTAACTCCTGGGATGATGGAGAATCTCTTCCATGAGATGGGACATGCCATACATTCAATGCTCGGACGAACTCGGTACCAGCATGTCACTGGTGAGGGAGGCTTGTTTCAGGAATCTGTGGTGATTTCTAGTGTCTGGCCATTGCTTCCTGAGTCTTTCATCTCAGATGAGTTTCTAGGTCCTTTCCTGCTGCTCTCTCTTGATGGGAGGAAGACTCAGTTGTCAGTCTTGAACTTGTGCATGTTTATATTCTGTGATGTCCTAGGGAACTTAAACTTGCATGTATGTAAGATTAGGGGTGTGTCTCCTCAGTCGCTGGCACAGATACAAGTGAAAATTCCTTTTCATTTATAAAACTCCATGGATTTTGTTACGAAACAAAATAAATTACTTCTTAAAATTATGAACTATCTTTTACTTGTGCTACCACTGTGCAATAGTTTAATTATGCTTCATGAATTTTAATGATGCCTGATGACATTGAAGATTTTATTCTTAGCTTTCTTGTCTCTTAAATTTTTTGTTTTATTTTGTTTTAAATTTTTTTGAGACAAAGTCTCTAGTAACCTAGGCAGGCCTTGAGCTCACTGTGTAACTCAGACTGGACTTGAACTCCTCATCTTCTTGCCTCCACCTCCCAGTTACTGGGAGTACAGGTGTGCACTACCACACCTGGCTCCACTTCATCTGTAGTCTCCAGCTCACTACTGTCAGTGGTCAGCATTCGATCACCTAGTGAGGTGTTGGCATTCCTTGCTCATTAACAGCTCTGAACACACAGAACTTGGGCAAGGAAAAGATGTTTGAAAAGAGTGTGGGTGGGTTGACTGGAACAATACGGTGTCACCAAGAGGGTCTTAGGGGATTTGTTGCCTTAAGTAACTTTGAATTTAAAATATTGATTTTCCTTTCCAAGGATTGACTTTGTAACAAAGCAGGAAGCAGCTTAAATAAAGCCCTTTCAAAACATGGAGGCTAAAAGCATTTGGTAATGGAATTCATTGAATTAAATACAAATGCCTTAATTGTTGTAAGAGGGTTTTAATTTGTATTTCATGTCAAGCCGGTATAGCAGAAGACAAGCTATGTGCAGAGGGTGTGAGAGCTCTTGCTTTGTAAGATGTTTTGGCAGCTGTGCAAATACTTTGTTTTACTTTTGATATAAAGAAAAAATATAGGATTATAATAAACTTTTCTGCAAATATGTACAAATATTTTATAGAAGTAAAATATTGATTTAATAAATTAAAGCTTATCATAGTTCATCAGAAGTACAAATAGAAGTTTAAAAACTGCACATAATATGAAAGACAAACATGTTGATTTAACTCCTATTTTTCTTCTCCCCATTTTAGGGACCAGGTGCCCGACAGACTTTGCGGAAGTTCCATCTATTCTAATGGAGTACTTTTCAAATGACTACCGGGTAGTCAGCCAGTTTGCCAGGCATTATCAGACTGGGCAGGTAGGAACCACTAATACATGTCAATCCTTCCTAATCCAGAAATTCAGAATTGAAAACTGAACACTTACACAGTTACAAGTAGACAATCATAGACCTGAAATCATGCAGCAGGTCATAGTCAAAACCCAATACACAAAACAAAATGCCTCTTCAAGTGGCCTCCCTGTGTATTTGTAAGGTAACACTTCTGTTCATCAGCGAGTTCCTGTTAAGAGTTGGGTTCTATTCCTAAACTGTGTTAGCTGTGTATGTGCAAAAACTTTCAACCTGAAAAAGCTCAGAATCTGAACTAGCAGGTCTGGTTACAGGCATTTTGGATAAGGGTTCTCACCCTGCTACTGTGTTGTGCGTTGGGTGCCATGATTGGCTTTTTTGGTCTCCTGAATAATGTTGAACATTTTGTGCTTATTTCTTTTGTTTTCTCAGGCACCGCCCCTCAAGCTGTCAAATCTTACTCCCAGCACACAGTCATATACAGAAAAATAGCTACCCTTTATCTGCTGCCAGGTCGTCTGCTCTCATTCCCATCTACAGGGAAAGCCCCATGTCCCTACTTTACCCTGCTGTATACTGGTTGGACGTTCAAGCTTGTCTCACTGCAAAGAGCTTTGCTTCTGGACATTTGTGTCTTTGCTTGAATTGTTTTCTTAGCAACTTCATTATCTAAACGCTGTGAAATCTGAAAATTCCTTAATTCAAGTTTGTGCGTGAGTGTCCTCTGTGTGTGTGTGTGTGTGTGTGTGTGTTTGTGTGTGTGTGATGCATTGCAATTTTAAACAATTTCCAAGTTAACAGGAGAGTTCCCGCGAGTATGACTGATGGTATGTCGCCCTTGAATAACCCACATGTGTTTTTGTCTTGTTTTTATTGTTGTTGTCCTGTGGTGCTGGGGATCTAGTCCACAGCCTTGCACATGCTAGCCACGTGATCTGCCATTGAGTGACATCCCTACCCAACTGTCCCATGCTCATTGGAAAATACACTCTTGCCTCTGAGCATTTCCCATCATAGTGTGCCCTGCTTTACATTGCTCTTTGTGTCTCTTGGCCCTAGACTTTTGCCTAGTACTGGGTGGGAGAGAGCGAAAGGAATTACTTGCATTAGGAGGAAACAAAGAGCTGATCTCACCTTTGTTTTCATTCCCTTCTGACTGTATCTCCAGATGTGGCTGTGACTTGATTGCTTTTGAGGGCTTGATTCTATTTTCATCAACTCTAGAAGAGCACATGTGTTTCTAGGTAGCTAATCTGAGTCTTCATTATAATCTAATTTAGTTATTAAAATAGCAAAATCAAATGAACTGTTGTGGAGAGTTGTTTGGGGATTGTGTAGGTGTGGTCAGTGGTGTGGCAGCACATACTCCTGTGAAGAGTAGTGCTGCCGTCAATAGCTGCATGCTGGGGTTTGAGTGTGCTAGGAATGTAGTAATTGCTTTCTCCTGAGGTCTGTGGAGTAGGTCCACGTGCTGCGTACCCAGGACAGAAGGGAAAAGTCCGCTCAGACTGCCTAAGGGTGCAGGGCATGACTAGAAGAGGGTAGTGAATACCAGAGGTCTTGGAGAAGGGTGTAGGAAGGAGGCTCTGAACCAGTTCTCAGTAGCCCTGTCTGTTCTGTTAAGGGCAGGCTAAGGATGTGAAGCCTCAGCCAGAAAGTTCTGACTGAGTTTATGCTTCATGCCAGTCTCCATGTCCCACAGTTACAGGTAAAAGTCAGGCAGTATCCCAAGCCTGTTGCCTTCAGTTCATGAGGCCAAGACAAGATGAGCTGTTTTGGCTAGAAAGAACCCCCCCCCAAAAAAAAAAAAACGCCTGAAAAGTCCTCATAAGAACTTGTGGAAGACTTGGAGGTGCAGGTAGCAGGAATGACCAGAGAATGGGGGAAAGGCCTGTGGTGAAGGACTTGGGTAAGCAGGAGTAACCTAATGAGGGAGGAATTGAGGAAAGAGTCTTCATGGGAGAATGACATCAACAAATGATTACTTTTTCAGAAGTATCCCTGGCATCAAGAAGTGGCAGGTGGGGATGACTGGTCTGGAGTCTAAGGGAACAGTTGACTTAGTGAGCTGTACAGAGTTCTGAGGAGCAGGCTTGGGGCATTGCATATCTGAGGGCATTTTGTATGAGCTGCCCTGTGAGCAGGCCCAACTCATCTGTCTCCCCTCTGGCCTGCCTGTGCTTGTCTGGAAGCTGCTCCTGTGTGTACACTCTCTTCTCCACACACACACCTCAGCCCAGCGCAGTGTACATTGGACTTTGCTGCTCCCATTCCTGGGTGCCTACTGCTCCTGGCCACTGACTTACACAAAGCTCTGCCCCACATGCTGGCTTCCCCAGATGCTACCTTTAAATTGTGGCCTCAATCAGCCCTTAGCTGTGAGGGCTGGAACGTCTCTAGGTGGGTGATAAGGGTGATCCTGACCACTGCTTTCCAGCTTAGGGATGACAGTGTGGGGTGGGGCAGTCTTGTGGGATTTCCTAGAAGGACAAGCCCCCAGAGGCCTGGAAAGCCTCACAAGGGCTTGTAGAGGACTTAAGGTAGCGGGGATGGCCAGAGAATAGGGCAGAAGGGGGAGAGAAGAAGGTCAGGGAGACTACTTTATAGACAGTGGAATCAAAGGTGGACATTCCATGTCAGAGGATTCCATAAGGCTGAATTTTAAAGAGAAGTTGCCAGGTTCTTATTTGGATGTATTAGTGCGTGACATTGTTGCCCAGAAGGCAGTAACAATACAAACTTAAAATCTAGAAGTTAAAAGGGCCCTTCCAGTGTGTGGGACCAATGGCAAAGTGATGGCTGGAGGAAGGGAAATTAGTAGTCAACGGTGGAGGAGGGAAAACAGAAGGTGCAAATCAGCGACCCAGGACTGAGAACAAGGGTCCCCAGGTAGCTCAGAAGGACATGAAACTTTCAGAGTCATGGTGGTTTTGTGGTTTTGTTTTTTGTTGCTTTTTTTTTGGCATGCGTGTGCGTGCATGTGTGTGCGTGTGTGAAATCTTGGGTTCAAATTCATCATTGGCACTAATGTTAATTTCAAACAGGCAGAGGAATGGAGAGGGCCCAGAGCCACTGCTGTGCTTCTTCCCTGAGGGAACAAAGGGAGGGGTTCCCTCAGGGAAGAAGAGCCCTTTTAGAAGCTAAGCATGGTATAATTCCAGCACTTAGGAGGGGGAGTCACAGGTATCGGGAGTTTAAGACCAGCCTGGAGACCCTATCTCAGAAAAAAGAAAAAGCCCCCTTGAAAAAGATAGTTGCAAAAAAACAGCAATAGGCCCTGAATGCACTCCAAGATAGACACGCTTCAGGGAAGCATTAAGCTGCTTTGGGTTAATTTCACACTCAGACTCAGAAGTCATGTCCAGTGCCCTTCAGGACTTGCCGACACAGTCTAAGGAATTTAAAGTAATTTTGTGATTTCATGGAGAATACAAAGCATGCCCACAGGCAAGAGACATATAAATCAATGCTCTTAGACCTCAGAGGGCTCGCCTCTTCTTGTTCTAATTAAGACACCCTGTGGCTTGATCCCCACCTCCTTTTATTTTAAGGGCAATTCTAGCCTTAAGAATACAGAGTTAATTACTAAATCCAACTCTTTATAAATAAATGACAGATGAGCTCAGGACAGTGTCTTCATGTTTAATTTCCTGTCCAGTTGCTTTCAGGGAAGGATCTATCCTCCTCCTATGAGGCATATTCTGGAAAGTTTGCAGAGTCCACGATAATCTTTCAGGAATTCACTGACATTGGCTAGATGGGAGTGCAGCCAGTGAATTCCTTAAGCTGGAAGAATTAGACATTGGCTTTTGTGATTCATAGGTGCTGTGCACAGATCAGGTGACAAACATTGGGGGTGTTCATTTGATGGTGTCCCCAAAAATTCATCACCTCTTTGATCACATTTGGGGACCTGTGGCACTGAATGTCCCTCTCTTCTCTGCTTACTGGTTCCAGCCTTTGGTCCTTTACATATACTCTGTGTAAGTATAGAATCACCTACAGGCAGCCCATGCTGCTGGGGGCATGCTCTTTATCCTCAGTAAACCTTTCTAATAGGCAACATCCTCTTCCTCTGAAGCTGCTGTCCTTTGTTGTTTACCCATTTGTATTTAATGGCAGATGTGTCTCCCCACCCCCAAATCCATCATAAAATCACAAGCAGTCTTCATAATTACTGGGTACTTAGACTCGTGAAGATAGTCTTAGCTTCTACACCCAATATTAAAAATATTAAGCATTTCTGAACTTGATTCCTGACCTCTGACCTGCTCTCAAAGTACCTCCCTAGGAAGTGAGGTGTGCCCAGAGTTTTCCTTTCTTTCTCTACCGATTCCTAAATGGCAGGATCACTTTGTACCATCTTAGGGATTGTAATCTTTTCATATCAGGCTTTAGGTAAAATTTTAAAATTGAGCCCAAGGGTAGTGGTTAGGGTTAGGGTTTCCTTTGTTCCAAGATTCTTTCCCCATCCCACTTTTTCAGAATAGATTTTTTTTTTTTAAGCCAGGACTCTGACTGAAGTAGCCAAGTTCCTAGGTAGAACAGATAGCTACTGTACACTCTGTGTGCAACACTAACCCTCCCCCGATTTCCAAGTTTTTAGTTTGTAGATTATATTATCATTGGCATTCAAACTGCCTTGCTCGGAGCAGGGCAGTTTCCCTTTCTCCAGTGACCTGTCACCTAAGGGACAGTCAATGCACTGTGCTCTATCTTACCTGTAAGTTGTCCTGGTAGGATTGCCACTCACTCTCTGCTGCTCTAGCTTTATAATAAGCCCAGTGCCATATGACCAGTTCTCCTCAATTTGTTCCTCAAAAATTTTGTCTGTTCCTTGGCCCTTGTGTGTTTTCTAGACATGGTGGAATCAAGTTAGTTTTTTTAAGTATAAGAATTCAGCATTTGTATGTCTGCACCAGCATATTTGTGTATATGGTGTATCTGTGCAATATACTAGTGTCAGGATTGAGTCTTCAAATTCATGACTATGGCATAGCTTTTCGTTTATCAGGTCTCTTAAGAGTATTGGATTTAGTGTTTTCTTCCTAAGGCCTTAGCCAACTCTTGCCAGACTTAGTTCTAAAATTTCAGCTTTCATACTGCTGTAAATATCTTCATCAGCCTTATGAAAGCTTAGCTGGTTCTAATAACCCGCCTGTTGACTTTGAAAGGTCTCTGTGGTAGTTTGAATGTAATTGGCCCCCATAATCTCAGGGAGTGGCACTATTAGGAGGTGTGGCTTTGTTGGAGTGGGTATGGCCTTGTTGGAGGAAGTGTGTAACTGTCAGGGGCAGGCTTTGAGATTTCCTATGCTCAAGATACTGTAGCCTAGTGTATCAGTCAACTTTCTGTTGCCTGCAAGATGGAGAACTCTCAGCTACTACTTCAGCACCACGTCTGACTGCATACCACCATGCTTCCTACCGTGAGATAATGGACTGAATCTCTGAAACTGTAAACTAGCCACCCGCAATTAAATGTTTTCTTATAAGAGTTGCATGGTCATGGTGTCTTTTCACAGCACTAGAAACCCTAACTAAGACAGCCTCTTCATCAGTTACTTCTACTGAGACTGTGTTTTCTTTTCTTTCTGATCTACATATCTTTTGTTTCTTTTTTTGCCTCATTCCATTTTTTGAGTAGAAGCTGTATATAAATATGACTTGCCTTGATCCTGATTTATGTTTTTGTTTGCTTGTTTTTGTTCATCCTGGCTTTTAAAGGAATGTCCCTACTGTTTTATCATGAAGGAAGGCACTTATTATTGGTTTGGTAGAGATCCAGGAAAAGTAAATTCCTTCCTATTTTTAGCTTACAGAGTTTTGCTTTTTATTATTATTTTTTTAACCATTAATTATTGCCATATTCTACCAGATTTTTTCCCCCACATGTCTTGAGGAATTCAATAGTGATTATAAGTACTAGGAACTAGCAGTAAGTCCCTTTTCAATTCTAGTATTAAACAACTTTGGTACTGATTTTTTTTTTTAATGCAGAACTGACTTCTTACTTGTATTTTTTGAGTAGAGGAGATTTGGGTTTATGAGAGAGATCAGCTAATGACTTTTGTTTCTTTGGTATTGAGTATAGGCCATTATCTAAAATGAGCTGGTGTGTTAGTGTGTGTTCCTTCTTCTGTTCTCTACATGTGTGCATGCGTGGGCCTGTGTGTGTGTGTGTGTGTGTGCATGTGTGTATGTATGTCTCTCTGTGTGTGTTCAATAAAGCTATAATCATCTGTTTCATAAGGCTTTGTCAAAGTTCATCTCTAAAACCATTTATGATTTACTTTCTCTGTGGGAAGATTTTTAGAGTGTGGTTCTTTAGTAGTCATTGAGTTCCTTGGATGGACTTTCTTCTTAGTAAGCTTTGCTAAGTTGTAATTTTCTAGAAATTTAACCCAAGTTCTTAAGTTTATTGGCATAGTTATTTGTAGTATTCTTTTATCTTTCATTTCAGCTTCATCTAATTATATCCCTTTCCACATACTTAGTATTGTTTTTCTCCTTTTTTTCTTTATTAATCTTGGCAGGTGTTTGTCCATCTTATTAATATTTTCAAAGAGGAAATGCTGAGTCTTCTCTGTTTGGTTTGAGTTCACTGATTACTTTTTGTTGTTCTTTCCTTCCTTGTCCCATCTACTTTCCTGATTTCTTTTTTATTTTCTTTGTCATCTTTTTTTTTTTTTTTTTTTTTTTTTTTTTTTTTTTTTTTTTTTTTTTTTTTTTTTTTTTTTTTTTTTTTTTTTTTTTTTTTTTTTTTTTTTTTTTTTTTTTTTTTTTTTTTTTTTTTTTTTTTTAAGTAGGATCTCATTACGTAGACTTCATTAGCCTTTGGACTCACTTTGTAGACCAGGCTGGCCTTGAGCTCATTGAGATAAACTTGCTTCTTCTCCCAAGTGCTGGAATTAAAGGCATGTGCCTCAGCTTCCCTGATTTCTTAAGATGGCATTTAGCTAATCGTTTAGACTTATATAATTTACACATTTACATTGCATGCTTTCTGCTTAAAATTTCATAATGTGGAACAGGGTCAAGGTTTTTCTAAGGTGCCCAGATGTCATCATTTTGTTGCTTTCTGTTTTCTCTAGGCTCCATAAAGTTGAATAATTATCATTCTATGATTCATATTTAGACTAAAGACTTTAATGGTGCCCAGTAAACAGAGTGCATTCATGACATGCAAAGGAAGTAGGGTAATTCTATAGTGTTTTTCCTTTGGGCTATAACTGTGTCTGACAGTGAGGAGGGGAAATCGTGACTGAATGAGTGCTGGGAGTCAGTGCTAGCAAAGCTCTGTACTTCAGTACAACAGCGGGTGCCCTGTGCTACTGGGACCTGTGAGGACCTTTTCACCCAGGGCGACTGACTGGGCCTCAGAGATGAGGTTGCAGAAATGTAAATTGAAGCCACTGGACATAAGAGTGCTTGTGGCATGGATAAGTTAATTAAATACTAGGACAGGGCACTCTGTTGGATGCCTGGCAGAACCATGGGCATTTGGGCTGGGTAGTGAACCACCAGTCAAGATGTATAACTCGGGGCTGGAGAGATGGCTCAGAGGTTAAGAGCACTGACTGCTCTTCCAGAGGTCCTGAGTTCAATTCCCAGCAACCACATGGTGGCTCACAGCCATCTATAATGAGATCTGGTGCCCTCTTCTGGCATGCAAGCATACATGGAAGGAATATTGTATACATAATAAATAAATACATCTTAAAAAAAAGATGTATAACTCCTAAGTTTATAGTCAGCTTTAGTGGTTTTTTTTAATCATTGAGTCATTGAAAGCTGGTCTCAAATTTTCAGAAAGAAGCATAAACATTTTTGTATTTAAATAAAAAACAATGATAATCATAGAAAAATCTAAATTGAATGACCATAATAAACGAAATGACTATAGTTATTGGCAAGCTATTTTTTAATTGTTGAAATAACATGTGCACCATGTTCCCATTTATCAATGGCAAACACTGGAATGGGGGAATCCCTATCTATCTGTCTGTCTATCTATTTACTTTTGTGTATTTCAAAGCTGAACCTTGGATTTGAAATTTACTAGCACAGCGCTGCAGGAAGCACTGTTCATGGCATTTCCAGCATGAGACAGTCACCTGGGCACAGAACGTGTGGTGTGACTCAGCTCCTCATGGGCTGGCAGAATGAGCCTTGGACACTTGTGATATGGCAAGGGACAAGGCACAGTCCTTTCAGTGCAACTGGGTACCCTTTGCTGAGCTCCCTCAACCAGCATTGGTTAGAAATGGGCTCCCGGGGAAGTTACTAGAATATTTGGGAGTCCATGCCAGTTTGGGGGAGGCCAGTGCCAAGGTGGACCTAGAGAGGCTGAAAGGAAACGAAAGTGGGTTTACATACAGGATACAGTAGTGTGCAGGCTATCAGGCGTCATCCTTGTGTGCATGCCTTTTTTTTTTTTTTAAGGAGTTTAATGTTTTAGAGTATTTTCTTTTCTTGGTTAGAAGTGTGCATTTAATTGCTTTAATCATTTCCAAGTCAGTGCTTTGACTCACTTGAGTTTTCAGAATATGGATAGGACTGAGGAAAAGAAGCTCAAGTGCTCTTGGGGAATAGGCACACCCTGCAGCAAGTCTTTGTTCCTGAAGCCAGGATGGCAGGGAATCTGCAGCAGGGGACTTGACTGATCTGCTGGTGAGCTGGACCTGCTTCCACCACAGAGGGGGTAGCCAGACAGGATCCCTGAAAGTCAGTGGGCCCCAGGCCAAGGCCAGGGCCTGGGATAGAGCTCCCTGGATTCCACCACTGCACAGTTGAAAGAGTGGATGAAAGGTTAGGTGTGTAGCCACTTACATTTTTTTAAAAATAAGGTTTTGAGAATTAGCATGCATGTAGTGCATTTTGATCATATCCACATGTACTCTCCCCTCCCAACTCCTCCAGGTCTAACTTGCTTTTCCAGATGACACATGTATGGACCTTTAGAGAGGTACAATGTACTGTTTGTGAAACATTTAGAATTGAAACTTTTATTACATTTCTTAGATTTGGTGTGCACGTGTGTACATACTTGCGCAGAGGTCAGAGGGCAACCTGCAGGAGTGAGTTCTCCTTCCACTGTGGTTCATCCTGCTGTCATCAGATTTGGCAGCAGGAGCTTTTATCTGCATAGCCATCTTGGCCCCTAGGATTTAACTTTTTACTAATTTTGTCTTTTCTTTTGGTTTTCCAAAAGAAGTGGAAAATACACTCTATCTCAGATAAAATATGTGCCAACTAGAAATTTATAGTTGTTGATCTGAAATGTTGGAATTACATGTTTTGAAGATCAGAATTTTGAGTGGTTTGAAATGAAAATGCTTTAAATGCTGCAGACTTTTTAGTTTTAAAACAAACTTTGTGGGTTTTGGCCAAATGCTCTTTAGTTAAGCATGTTCCTATGTCCACATGTTCAAGAAGTGCTGTGTACTTCAGGAGGCGAATCCCTACACAGCTCTGTGCCCAGGTCAAGTTTCGCTCTCAGACCTGTTTGTCTGACGTGATGAGTGTCAGCCTTCAGGCCTTGCTGGAGCTTCTGGGAATGGCGTGGTGCACTCATGGTGCTTCTGGAGCTCCGCTTTCTAGTCTGCTGGGTTGCTTAGGCTAAATTTATTGTGAAAAATGTAGGAATTGGGAGAAATGTCTTTTTATATGCCACCTTCAATTCTGGCCTCATTTGATTTTCCTACTGACATTTCCCCTACTTTCACGTTGCTATCCATTAATTATGCTAATCATGTGTTTGAATGCACGCTATAATCCCTGTGTTTTGTATTGCTACTACTAACACTTTTGGGGAGAACTTGTTGGGGCATTAATTTAAAAAATGAAAAACTTTCTATGGGAATGGCCTTGTCATTGGGTAGCAGGATGCTTTGATTGTAGGATTGGATTTTGAAATGGCACAGCTGCCACCCTCTCCACATCTTCACCTTCATGTGATGCAGTTAGAAGGATTATGTTTTATCTGATATTTTAAAGAAAAAGAAGTACGGTCGTTTTAAAAACCCAACAAGGCAAACTTTCTTCAGAGGGTCCAACTGCAGTGGAGTTTTACAGTAGGAGAGAGATTCTGGTCATATCACCTCCCAATACAGAAGGTCTTGGACTTGTATAGGGAGAGGGCTAGGGCAGGGTGTGATCTCCTCTTCCTGTGTCTCCCTGTGATCTCTTCTGTCTCTCCATGTGATCCTTGTCCTGTCTCTCCGTGTGATCTCCCCTACCTGTGTCTCTGTGTGATCTCCTCTGCCTGTGTCTCCGTGTGATCTCCTCTGCCTGTGTCTCCGTGTGATCTCCCCTGCCTGTCTCTCCGTGTGATCTCCCCTGCCTGTGTCTCCATGTGATCTCCCCTGCCTGTGTCTCCATGTGATCTCCCCTGCCTGTGTCTCCATGTGATCTCCCCTGCCTGTGTCTCCATGTGATCTCCCCTGCCTGTGTCTCCATGTGATCTCCCCTGCCTGTCTCTCCATGTGATCCTTGTCCTGTGTCTCCATGTGATCTCCCCTGCCTGTCTCTCCATGTGATCTCTTCTGCACATGTCCCCACCATCTTTCACTGTCTACCAGGAACCTCTCACTATTAGGACCATCTATTCTTGGACTGCTAATTTCTAAAAGTGTGGTCCAAATTAATTTTCTATCTTTATAAAACACCCAGCCTCAGAGACCTTTTTGTAGCAACAGAAAACAGTAACATGTTGATTAAGCAGGATTCTTCTAAAAGTAGACAATGCCTAAATTAACATGGAAACTTAAATTCAGACAGAACTTGAGCTGAGAGAACCCTTGTTGTCTCCCCTAACTAACCACAGTAGTGCCTTCTACTAGCAGTTTGCTGGATGAATGGATGAAAAGTTGGCTGGTACCTTTAGCATACTTCTATTTTTAGCATTTTATCATTTTCTTTTTCTTTGAATTGGAAGCATTCTCCATCTAAGGCTCACTCGTGTATTGCACAGTGGCTGTTCATCAGGCGAAGGTGCAGAAGTCTACAGATGAGCCGATAGAGGTGAAGTTTGTATGTGAGTGTTGGTGTGACTACTACAGCTGAATACTTTAAAGCCAGGTGCTGTGTTCTACAGGAAAATTGACATTAAGTGCCATGCTTGATCCTGAACCCAAGGGAGCTGAAATAATAAAACTGCTGTTTGATTTTCAATAGTGTTTTTTTTTTTTTTTAATATTAAGATGGGCTAGAGTGTAAGTTCCCAGAGACCCAAGATTTCTGTCTGTTTTTCTTGACCCACAACTGTACTGTCAAGGAAGGGCAGGCTGTCAGCAGACACTTGTTCCATGAACTATTTCTTGGTGAAAGCCCTGAGTCGGGTGTGGTACTGAGCACACTGTCTTGTTACACATGCTGAGACATTGCCGGCGTCTCCATGCATGCCTTTAATAGTTTGGACATGCTGATCTTTTCTCAGACTTTGCTACCTTTTGTCAGGAATGCCTTTTTGATGAAACATTGACCCATTGGGTGTGTCCCACCCTCCAACCATGTAGTAAGCTCTGTGGGTTCCCTGCTGTGACTGCAGGAAGAGGCTGCTAACATTCCAGCTCTTTTTGAACCACAGGACCTTGTAGTATCTGAGTCTAAGGATGCAGACCAGCCCACCAAGTTGACTGCTACAGCAGGCAAGAGAGGCCAAATGGCATTCTAGCTGAGAGGAAAGCATGGGGTGTGTGTGTGTGTGTGTGTGATAGGCCACTTATTTTTAAAGATTTATTTATTATGTATACAATGTTCTGCCTCCGTATATGCCCACGCACCGAAAGAGGGTGCCAGATATCATTACAGATGGTTGTGAGCCACCATGTGGTTGCTGGGAATTGAACTCAGGATCTCTGGAAGAGCAGCTACCAGTAATCATGAAACCACAGGGAGCAGCAGTAAACCACAGGAGCTGCCTCTTCCTTGGCACCTGCTGTGCTAAAGCTGACATACTCAGTCTTTGAAAATCATTGCTTGTTTCTTGTAGCGTCTAACCTGTCTGGTTTGTTTTATTCTAGGTATGCGTGTGTGCATTCCTGTGTGTGAAGCTATGGTAAAAGGGATAATTTTCCCTGACTTAATTCTCAGCAAGTTCATTATTTGTATATAGAAAATCTGCTGTCACCGCCCCCCCCCATACACTAGTGTATGCTTGTGACCTCCCCTCCTACTTGCTGTATGCATGTGATCTCCCTTTCTTCCTCTGGTTTATGCATGTGTCTCTGTGTGTGCAGGTACACGTGTATGTGTGTGTATATGTGTGTGGAGGACAGAAGTTGTTGTATGGTGTGTCCCATTGTTCTCTACCTTATTTTTTAAGATAGAGTCTTCAGTGAACTCACTGATTGGCTAAACTGGGATTCTAGGTATGTGGTGCCAAACCCAGTTTTTTGCGTGAATGCTGGAGATATGAACTCAGGCTTTCATGTTTGTGAGGCAAAGCAGTTTACCCACTCAGACATGTACCCAGTGTACCCAGTAGCAAAGCTGCCAGTTCCTATGTGTTGATTTTGTATCCTGCTACATGGCTGAAAGTGTTCATCAAGTCTAAAAGTTTCCTGATGGAGTCTTGAGGGTCTTTTAAGGATAGGATCATGTCATTTGCAAATAGGGATGATTTGACCCCTTCCCTTCCTGTTTTCTTCCTCTTGTCATACATTCTAAGACTCTGATCATTATTCCAGGTAAGAGCAGTGAGAGTGGGCTCCTTTGTCTCCTGATTATAGTTCCAGTGCGTTTCAGTTTTCTTGTTGAAGTATGTTTGTGACTGATTGAGATGTGCTACATCTGTTGATGTGGGATTCCCCTCTGTATGCCGTGAATGTGTTTTATTACCATTGGCTAATAAAGAAGCTGCTTTGGCCTGTGGCAGGGCAGAGAAAAGCAAAGCCAGGCAGGAAATCTGAACAGAGATATAGAGAAAGTAGGCGGAGTCAAGGAGCCACCATGTAGCTGCCAAAGGAGACAGATGCCGGAACCTTACCGTAGGCCACAGCCTCATGGTGATACATACATAGAATAATAAAAATGGGTTAATTTAAGATGTAAGAGCTAGTTAGAAATATGCCTAAGCCATCAGCCAAACAGTGTAATTAATATGGTTTCTGTGTGATTATTTGGGTCTGGGCAGCCCGGAATGAAAGAGCAGTCTCCATCTACATTCTGTTCCTAGGTTCTCAGGGCTTTTATCATGAAGGGATGTAAAATTTTGTCAAAGGTCTTTTTTGCAAATCTATTTGAAATGATTATGTGATTTCTGTCTTTACATGTGATTTGCACATGTTGATCAGCCTTCCATCCATGAATGAAACAAACTTGGCCATGGCATATTATCTTCTTACTCTTAAATTCAATTTTCGTGTATCCAACTGGGAATTTTTATGTCTATGCTCATTGGTAGAATTGGTTTATGCATTTGTCTTTTAGTCTCCATTTAACTAATTTCTTATCTTCATAGTTTGGTGCTACCCACTGCTTCTGAGTTTTACTTCTTCCTTTTCTAAGACCTTGACGTACATGATTAGGTTATTGGAAATCCTTCTGTCTGTCATTTGTTTATTTTTTAAGAAAGTGCTCACAGATACGAACTTTGCTTTTAGAAATGACTTAGTTGTATCTTAATGGTTCTGGTAAGTTATGCTTTTATTTTCATTTGACTGTAGGAACTGTGTAATTTCTTTAGTAACAGTGATCATTCAAGAGTCTACTGTGCGGACCCCTCGGGTGCTTATGCAGTTTTTGTTTTTTATTATTGAGCTCTGGTTTTATTTTACAGTGCTCAGAAAAGATACATGAAATTATCTTGATTCTTTTGTATTGATGAGACTGTCTTTCTGGCCTAAATTGTGGATTGTTTTAGAGGGAGTTGGATGGGTTGCTAAGAATTGCCTTGCCATCTGTGGGTGGACTATTTGGTAGGTAATCCATGAGCTCCATTTGACTCCATTATTTCTACTTTGACTTTTCAGTCACATGTCCTGTGTGAAGATGAGGGTGTGCATTGAAGTCACCTCCAGTTGTAGTATCAGGGTCCCTCTGGCATTTTATGTCTATTAGTGCTTGTTTTATGAAATAAGGAGCCCCAACATTCGGTGAATGGATATTTACAGTTGTTAGGAGTTTCTTGATGAATTGTCTCACTAATTAATTTGTAGTGAGGTTCTTTACTAATTTTATCTTGAAGTCTACTTTGTTCGATATAAGAATATCTATGTACCTTCTGTTTGCTTGATAGATTGACTTCTGTGCTATGGTTCTTAGTCTGCGGGTGTCTTTGCTTGTGAGGTATAGTTCTTGAAGACAAAGATCCCACTAGAATCCTGATCTTTTGTCCCAGTCAGCTACTCTGTATCTTTATTGATAAGTAGAGGCCACTTATATTTAAGACTATTATGAGAGATTTCTACTAATCTCTGATTTTGTTGTTTTTTCTGTTTTAGTTGTCTGTTGCTTTCTTTTCTACTAGTTTGCTGATGCCTGTGTTGAACACGATGAGTTTTTTCTACCTCTCCTTTTGTTTTTCCTTCTCAGGAAATTTTTTTCCATGTTCTTGTAACTGAAACTTTTTCCTTCCTCTTTATATTGAAATGAATATTCCTTTAAATATTCTGCAGTGCTGGTTTGTTTGTTTATCATTAACTGCCTTAGTTTTAGCTTGATTTGAAATGTCCTTTCTCTTTTTTCAGGTTAGCTTTGCTGGATGCTGTTGTTTGGGGTGGCAGCAGCTTGCTCAGAGCTTGCAGTATGTCTCTTCATGTCTTCCTGGCCTTTAGGAGTGCTGCTGTGAACGCATGAGTCAGCACTTTTCCATGACAGCCTTAAATGCTGTTCTTTTTTATTTCTGACACCTTGACTGTAGAGAAGTTCTTCCTTGTTTATGTCTATTTAGGGTTCTGAATGCCTCTTGTGGTTGAACTTTTTGCTACAATTTAATTGACTAAATATTCGTGCTTTTAGCATTTATCTCGGCACCTTCTTCATCCTGTGCATTCTTAGGTTTGGTCTCTTCGTCAGCTCCAGAAGTTCTTGGGTGTCCTGGTCATGCTTCCTGTTTGTCCTCCCACCCACACTGTTTTATCTCGATCTAGTCTTTGACCGGCTCTGTTCCTGATCGTCTTTCTTTTCTTTAGTCAAGTCTATTGGCAATGCTTTCCACTAGTATTTATTTCATTCATTTCTTTTTTATTTCTGAGAGTTTTAATTATTTGATTTTTTCCCTTCAAAATCTGTTTCCTTGTTGAAGTTTTTTTCTTGTTTCCAGTATTTTCATTCATATTGCTGATTTTCTCATGAATTTGGCTGACTTTCCCTTCTCTATGGCTGACTTGAATGGAATTCATGTTTGCTTATGTCCCTTTTCAGGTCACTGGTGATTTTTACGTTTCAACTTTTGAAATCTTCACCCAGCATTTAACCTATGTCAGTGTCTTGTCTTTGAATGGAGGCACTGAGGAGCTTGGCTCTTCTGAAGGAGTTATGCTGCCTTGCTTCTCTCATGTTTCCTGTGTTCCTCTGTTGTGCTTTGTGCATCTCTTGGTTTGGGGATCCTCTTACTGTCCAATCAAGATGGCTGAATCCTCAGGACCACTCAGACAGGAGAGATCAACCACAGCATTGGTATCTGCATGGCCAAAGGACTTGTCTTCCTACTTTCAAGACCTCCCAGATCTTAATTCCCTGCTGGAGGGTGACACTTGAGTTTGAAGTTCTACAGCAGAGGACAGATGGTGGCTCCGGAGGTTGGTCCACTGGCCCCTGCCCTCAGGATGAAGGGCTGTCAATCTCAGTGTCACCCTCAGTTATGATGTCTTAGTTGCTTTTCTGTCCCTGTGATAAAATACGCTGGTAGACGCACTTAAGAATGATAAGGCTTGTTTCGGCCTACGGTCCCTGAGGGCTGTGGACCATCATGGCAGGGAGACATGGCAGCAGAAGCAGGAAGCATCTGCGCTCAGGAAGCTGAATGAGGATATAAAGCCACAAGGTCTGCCCCTACTGATCCACTTCATCTAGCAAGGTTCCACCCCCTAAGAGCTTCAGAGTCTTCCGATACAGTGCCACCAGGTGGAAGCCAAATGCTCAAACACATGAGGGCATGAGGGACTTTTCACATTTGAAACATTGTATCGCCTGCCTTTTTCCATCACTGTCTTTGAATTCCCAGTGCTTTCTCTTTCTTCATTAGGAATAGAGTCAGTTCTTTCTTACTCTGGTTCTTCTCTTTAACCGAGTCACAGGAAGGTTGGCTTTTCTTATGGGGGTGGAAAGAGAAGAAAAGGCTCCGTGTTTGTGTGAGTTGTGGGTTCCTACTGTAGTTTTCACTTTAGTGAGTCAGAGGAATAGTTCTTGTGTCTGTGTGGTCCATCAGCAAAGCCTTTCAGAGTCTGGGATGCAGATAGTAAACTGTGGATGAGCCACACTCTGATTGCTAAACTGCCCCCTTCTGCCTCTGCTTTCTTAGATGATATGTTTCTCTAAAGAAAGGATTTTAGCTTTCTTCAGTAAATATCATAATAATTACTTTAAAGACTTAGAAAAGTACTTCAACTACATTAATCTATGTTTTTCCAAGAATGTAAGTGTCATAGGATAGGTCTAATTAGTCCCTAGAGAAAGCCCTAAGTAATATAGGGACTACATACTGTGCCCACGCTCTCTTATTCTTCCAGGTTGGAAAAATAAGAATCTGAAGTTTATCCTCACACTGATTTTCCAGGGTCTCAGTCTAGCTCTAACATGGGCTAGCACTGTGGATTAGTATTTATCTCAGCACTTTAATCTAACATGGGCTAGCACTGTGGGTTAGTATTTATCTCAGCAGTTTAATCTAACATGGGCTAGCACTGTGGGTTAGTATTTATCTCAGCAGTTTAATCTAACATGGGCTAGCACTGTGGGTTAGAATTTATCTCAGCTCTAACATGGCCTAGCACTGTGGGTTAGTATCTATCTCAGCAGTTTAATCTAACATGGGCTAGCACTGTGGGTTAGTATTTATCTCAGAGGTTTAATCTAACATG
>PVIU01012143.1:36781-61440 GCA_004026605.1 Ondatra zibethicus
GCACTGTGGGTTAGTATTTATCTCAGCGGTTTAATCTAACATGGGCTGGCACTGTGGGTTAGTATTTATCTCAGCAGTTTAATCTAACATGGGCTAGCACTGTGGGTTAGTATTTATCTCAGCTCTAACATGGCCTAGCACTGTGGGTTAGTATTTATCTCAGCAGTTTAATCTAACATGGGCTGGCACTGTGGTTAGTATTTATCTCAGCAGTTTAATCTAACATGGGCTAGCACTGTGGGTTAGTATCTATCTCAGCAGTTTAATCTAACATGGGCTAGCACTGTGGGTTAGTATTTATCTCAGCAGTTTAATCTAACATGGGCTAGCACTGTGGGTTAGTATCTATCTCAGCAGTTTAATCTAACATGGGCTAGCACTGTGGGTTAGTATTTATCTCAGCAGTTTAATCTAACATGGGCTAGCACTGTGGGTTAGTATTTATCTCAGCAGTTTAATCTAACATGGGCTAGCATTGTGGGTTAGTATTTATCTCAGCTCTAACATGGGCTAGCACTGTGGGTTAGTATCTATCTCAGCAGTTTAATCTAACATGGGCTAGCACTGTGGGTTAGTATCTATCTCAGCAGTTTAATCTTTTGGGCTCATTGTCAGTTATTATGTGTACTTGAAAGTTAAGAGAGCACTTGAACACACTTGCTGGAAACAAAGGAAGAGAAGTATTCCCTTTGGGGTTTAAATAGATTTGAAAGATCAGTGCCAATACTGTCATTCCCTCTAATCCTGTTTTTTCATGTGCAAACCCTAATTTGACAGTCCTTCTTAAAATTAAATGGAATGTCTTCAGCCATGTTATCTTGTCAACTAAAATATTCAAAAGATACTTTTACACTATAATGAGATCTGCCATTCTTTTTTCCCCCATTTGATGTTATTTTTAAATTCCTTGACCCTGAAGTATACTTATCTCAGCCACTTATTAAGCAGTGTACTGACATATATATTGTTTTGTTTTATAAAGCCACTGCCGAAAGCTATGGTGTCTCGCCTCTGTGAATCTAAGAAGGTTTGTGCGGCTGCAGAAATGCAACTTCAGGTATGTGTGCATGCTTCATGATAATATTTTCCAGTTATTATCCCATATATGTACACAACTTTAAATTCTTGCCAGTGCTTTACATTTATTACAATAATTATGCTTCTGAACACCTTTCATCTCAGTTCAAAGAACTTGGCCAGGATTGACTCATGAAATTCTCACACTCTCCTTATGAGGTGCATGTGAAATATGAAATATGGTCATTTCCCATTTTTATCAAGGAAATCATTAAAACCTCAAAGGGCTACAGAACCAAATTAGGGCTCAGACCCAACCATATATATTGTTACTCATTTTCTGTCTTTCAAAACAAATTGTGGTCCTCCATGTGAAGCTTAAACAGTAATTACCATTAGATTTAGGATAATATTTATAGACAATTTCTGGGTTACCAGATGAAGACAGAACAGTTTTATGAGCCATCTGGATGCCAGGTCTGTTAGCAGATGTTCAGCTGTTTGTAGGCACTGAGATTGTCTGTGGCGGTGTTCTGTCCATACATCTTGGTAGTTGTGTCAGCAGCGCCTGCACACTCGCCTTTCACCTCAGCAGTACTCTGTGGTGACCCAGGCAGCTCTGTCAGATGGAAACTGTTCTGTAGTTGCTTTCAGTTTTTTAAAAAAATTCCCTACCAGTACCCCCCCCCCAAAAAAAAAAAGTCCAGTCCCTAGAAAGCAGTAAATGAGCTCTGTTTCTGTTGTCTCTCAGTGTGTTTTCCAGCTAGGAGTACAGTGTAGTGCTGGAGCATGCACAGGCCCTGGCTTCAGTCCCTGATTCTTCAGTGAGGAGGACAGCTGTATGGACATAACCATGGATTTTCATTATTCATTGGCCATGAATGTGAATACAACTAAAAGTGATTTTTTAAATGGTATTACCATGTTGAAAGTCCATTTATAACTTTGTTTTGATTTTGAGACATGGTCTCAGTAAAGGGCCCAAGCTGACCTTGAGTATGATCCTCTTGCCTCAACCTTTCAGTGCTGGGATCAACACATATGTGCACCCCTGGCACTGCGCCTTTTGATTTGCTTCTACATGTCTCTTAGAGCTTTGTTTTTGAACACCTGTCCCAACGATTTATTTTAAACAGAAACTAATAAACCCGAGAGGTGGAGCCATTCCTGAAAATTCAGGTGCTCTATCCTGCTTCTAAACTGGTGCTATGTAGACCAGCAGGTAGAAAGGAAGGGAACCGTTGTGTGTTCTGAGGCGGTGTAGAAAGTGTTTTAGAATATGTGAAACTCCTTTCACCATGTACTGTTTAAGAAATGGGCTGAGTACTTTTGTGTGGTGTAAGGATGGGGTTCCAGGAATGCAGCTGCTGGATGAGCAGTGCATTAGTTCCAGGAGTGCAGCTGCTGGATGAGCAGTGCATTAGTTCCAGGAGTGCAGCTGCTGGATGAGCAGTGCATTAGTTCCAGGAGTGCAGCTGCTGGATGAGCAGTGCATTAGTTCCAGGAATGCAGCTGCTGGATGAACGGTGCATTAGTTCCAGGAATGCAGCTGCTGGATGAGCAGTGCATTTGTTGCCTTTTGGTTGCCGTGATAAAACACCATGATCAAAGACACCTTAAGGAAAAGAGTTTATTTTGGCTTACAGTTGCAGAGAGGTAAGAGTAGAGGCACATTTCTCAGAAAATTAGGAAACAACCGCAAGACCCAGCAATACCACTTTTGGGTGTATACCCAAAGGATACTCAGTCGTACCCCAAGGACATGTGCTCAACTATATTCATAGCAGCATTGTTTGTTATAACCAGAACCTGGAAGCAACCTAAAGGCCCCTCAACCGAAGAATGGATAAGGAAAATGTGGTACATTTACACAATGGAGTACTACACAGCAGAGAAAAATAATGACATCTTGAAATTTGCGGGCAAATGAATGGAGCTAGAAAACATCATATTGAGTGAGTCAGCCCAGACACAGAAAGACAATTATCACATGTACTCACCCATAAGTGGTTTTTAAACATAAAGCAAAGAAAACCAGCCTATAAATCATAACCCCAGAGAACCTAGACAACACTGAGGACCCTACGAGAGACATATATGGATCTAGTCTACATGGGAAGTAGAAAAATTTGCTCCTGAGTAAATTGGGAGCATGGGGACCTTGGGAGAGGGAAGAAAAATATATAGCTCAATTAAAAACAATAAAAAGAAAAGTAGAGGCACATCAGCGAGGAGCAGGCATGGCGGCTGGAGCCGGAAGCTGAGAGATTACATCTTGACCTGCAAGCACAAAGCAGAAAGAATGAACTAGAAATGATATGGAGTCTTTTAAATTCTCAAAGCCCATCTCCAGTGACATACTTCTTCCAACAAGGCCACACCTAAATCTCCCAAAACAGTGCCACCAAACTGGGGACCAAGTGTTTCTAAAAGTCCACATTTGCATCGTTTTTAAAAGGCATAATTGAAGAACAAAGCTCTTGAATTCTAGCTTGTTTGTAGTGTGGACAAAAAGTGTGCCACTCAGGGTAGAATTAAGTTTCTGTTCATAATCATTTGCCCCATCAGGTCGAATTTCTTTGGTTATTGTTACCCACTGTTACTCATGACAGAACTGAGAGAGCTGTATTTAGCTGTATGTTTAGATTACCAGCTAGGGGAACATAATGTTTATATTCAGAAATGTCTGCATTTTTCCAGGGAAGGCTTAACTTAGCTTTATAATTCACAAGCATAATTCTATATGTAGGTGAAGCCAGCGGCCAGAGGTCGTTTACATGTTGTCTTTTATCCAGACTAATCCTTACCTCTTTCAAGTCAGCAGCTGCACATTCCCAGCAGATTCCATCTCTCCGCCAGAAAGATGCACCTCAGCTGTAACTGCATGTCAAACTCTTCTCTTTAAATAAAGCACTTCAACTTTGTTACGAGGCAAATTCACACCATTAGTACTCAAGCAAGCAGGTCAGATGTCCTGGTAAAAGCCCACTTCTCTCTCCTTAGATTTTTCTCCCTAAGACTTAGTTCTTAGCACTCTCCAAATTGCAGGTTTGATGCTCACATTTCCCTGATGCTGCTTTGCTCTGTTTCATTTCCCCAGCTGCTCTCCTCTCCTGGGGAGGGGAAGGTCCTCCTGCTCCTGTCCCCCTCCTGCAGCTGCTTCCTTTGTTCTCCTCGCGTAGATAGGAGGTCTGCTGTGACCTTTGCTCCAAACCCTGCAACAGCTGCATCAGGCTGTTACTTCTGTACTCAACGCATGTACCAGGATGCTTTTCACATCTTCTTCTAGCCAGCTGTACCCACACAGTGATCTTTCACCTCTAGATACAAAACAGGGTACTGGCCACTTCACACCTCTCATTTATGCTCTACCAGGATCCAGGAAGAAACCAAACAGGATTTATTAGATTCAGGGGACCACAACCTATAATTCTGATTTTTTTTTACATATTTTTAACTGCATAATTTCAATTTTGTGACCACAAATTTAATGACGGATAAGATTAAAAATTGAACAACAGTATTATAGAAAGCTTCAGAGTACCCCTTTAAGCTTTTGACTGGTCATATATGTGGTACAGAGTATGTCTCAGGGAACACATGTTTATGTTTGTGAGTCTTCTCAGCTGTGGTTCATAATTGCCATTCTGGTGCTCTTACAACATCTTTGACCACATCTTAAATACAGAATGGACTACCAAGCTAAACAGAGGTTTCTGTCTGCCCAGGTCTTTTATGCCGCCCTGGATCAAATCTACCATGGCCAGCATCCCCTGAGGAAGTCGACCACAGACATCCTCATGGAAACACAAGAGCACTTTTATGGCTTGCCCTATGTTCCTGACACTGTGAGTCTGCATTTTAATTCATCTCGCTCTAGACTGGCTCTGCTTATTTCTCTAGGTTGCCATCATTACCCTTTGGAGGACTTGGGATCCCTACGTGTGTGTTGAGGTTGTGTTTTACATGGCCAGATGTTAGGAACGTCCTGGCTCATCTAATCCGTGCATGATTTTCTTTCTTTTCTCAGTGTTTACCAGATTCCTAGGAAAGTGGGTGTTAGTCAATATTCTTTTTACTTTTTATAAAACTACACACATATATTATAATTTGTATAATATAATGTCTTTATACATATGATGAGACTCTAATAGTGTTCACTGCAAAGGGAACTAACATTTATTGAATACCTTACATTGTACCAAGGACTATGCTATATTCTTTATATCCTGTCTTGTTTAGGGCCCTGTTGGACTGGAAGGTAGGAGTCTCGTTGCTGTTTCTAAGTTCTAGGTGCTCGACTTTACCTTACTGTTTTGGAGAAAGTACTAAATTTCATTCTTAAACCAGCCTGGTCTGTTAAATCCTCTCCTCTCATTGGGGCTCGTATTGAGGTCATCCCCAGGATTAGACAGTGATGTGTTGGGATTGAAAGTGTTTGACCTACAGTACTCTGTGCCGTTGGTTTCTTATTGTCTCAGAAGGTGAAAGTTCTAAAGGTACAGAATTCCTCGGGAGTGGGAGAGCTAACCCTGCCCCTCACTGGCTGCAACACTCAGGACAGTATGTCTTGTACCTTACCTGGGCAGCACAATAGAGCTGACCCTGTTGACAGGGGTGCAGGTGACCTGGCCCAGTAAATGTGCATGGGAGATCTGGCCCCACCCCTCAACTGCCATACAGTACAATGGGTGAGGGAGAGATGCTGTCCCCCATCCCCTGCTCTTCGCTGCCTGTGGCAGGTGGGAGAGCTGGCCAGGAGGTCATGAGAATGGGAGAGCTGACCCTGCCCTTCCCCAGCTGCAGCACTCAGGATAGCGGGCCCTACACTTTGCCTGGGCAGTGCAGTAGGGTGGGAGAGCAGGGGAGCTGCCCCTGAGGGCATGAGAGCAGGGGAGCTGCCCCTGAGGACAGGAGAGCAGGGGAGCTGCCCCGCTCCCTGCCGCCTGCTGCCTTGGGTGAGCTAGCCAGGGCAGTGCTGGAGAGCTCGCCCAGGTGATGGCGATGAGGGAAAGCTGCCAGGCTGACCAACCCAGCTACCACCCAGGCCCAGAGTCAGGGCTTTGAGTGAGCCCTCCCCAGCGTCCACCTCATCTGTGAACTGCTGGAGCGTGTGAAGGGGCCGGGCCTGCAGATCCAGAGCTGTGGGATCTCCATGACACAAGGCAACAACGTCCCAGTGAGGGCTCAGCGTTGATAGTGTGGCAGAAGCCAGAGGCCTTGAACCAGACCAATGACTCATTGCAATGAACATTTACAAGTAAAGATGTATGGACTTAAAAAAATAAACATACATACAAAATGCTGATCACACTACCTCCCCGCCATGTGTATACATATACATATGTGGTGTCTGTGCTAAGCATGAGTGCTACCATTGGGCTACTGGCAAGTTCAACTCCATGTAGGTACAGCATAACCAGTGAGGAGTGTGTGTCATAAATAAACCTAGACTGGGTTAGGAGGGCTGGGTGCTCTCTAAACCTACAAAACTTCAACGTGGCTGGATGACATGTCTGCCACTTTTCCTTTCTCCGCCTTCATTACCATGGTGGCAGAATGAGTGAGCAGCTCACTCACATCTGACCCACAGCCACAAGGCAGAGAGAGGCAGCACACTGGAACTGCGCAAATTTTTTTAAAATCTGAAAGCCCACGCCTAGTAACACTTTCTCCTAAAAGCACACACCTCTTAATCCTTCTCAAACAGTTCTGCCAGCTTGGAACCAAGTATTCAAATATGTGAGCTTGTGGAGGCCATTCTTACTCAAACCACCATGTTCCAACTTCAAAAGCCCCTGTAGTCTTCTACAGTCTCAACATTCTCTTCTGAGACTCAAGGAAATTTCTTAATTGTAACCCCTATAAAATGAAAAAGCAAATTGCATATTTCCAACATATAGTGGCACAGAATATAGGCTATACCAAGGGGAAGAAAGGGCGTAGTGAGGAAATACTGGACCAAAGCAAAACTAAAGCCTAGCAGGGCAAACACTGAATCCATGTCTGATGTTAAAGGGCTTAAGATGGCTCTGCCCTTCCAGCTGTGCACACTTTGCCCTCTCAGGCTGGTTCCACTCTTGCATCTAGCTTTTCCTGGCCGTTGCCAATGGCTCTGACACTTCTTCACTTTCGTAGCTCATTCAGTGACCTCTTAGGGTCTCCAGGCAGACTGCCCTGCCGTGCAGCTGTCCTCCTTGTCTCTCCTTAACTGTGGAGAAGGATTCCACAACCTCTTTACTCACGTATCCTTCATGACTAAACCCAGAACCACATGAATGGCGCTGCCAAGTTTGACTACCCACTTGGGGTGAACATTGGCACCCTTGATGCACATATCAGCTTTGGTTTGTTGTTGATTTTTAGGAGCAGAAAATTCCTTAGACCTTTTCACTGGTTGGAATTTTAGCTGTGTGATGTCTTTCCCTGGGGGCACCACTCCCTTTGTTCCTTTTCCGATCAGGCCTCTCCTTTATCTCCCCATCTCTATTAGCATAAGCTTTGGCTCTAATATTCAGTTTCCTACTGCACTTTTTAAAGAAGATTTATTTATTATGTAAACAGTGTTCTGCCTGCATGTGTGCCTGCAGGCCAGAAGAGGGCACCAGATTTTGTTACAGCTGGCTGTGAGCCACCATGTGGTTGCTGGGAATTGAACTCAGGACACCTCTGGAAGATCAGCCAGTGCTCTTAACCCCTGAGCCATCTCTCCATCTCCCTACTATGCTTTTAAACTGTATATTTTGTATATCTATTTTTCCCTGCATGTTCTTTTTCATTGTAGACCTACGTAAGAGTAATTACTAACAACCATGCAATAGAGTCAATATTAGGCTTTCTTAAAACCTCTTCCACCAGGGAAATTAGTCCATTTCTTTTCAGTTTAGTCTCAGGAATATTCTTTGGACAAGTCCAAAGAGCAGCCACATTCTTTGTCCAAATATTGAAGAATGGTTTTTAACCAGTGCTGACATTCTCTGAGACATGTTGAGCTTCCTCGTCTGTCCACACTGCTCTCAGCACTGCAGTCTTCCCAGCTCCTGCGAGGATGGCCCATTAAGCTCTGCTTATGGTTTTCAACTGCTTTCCCAGTCCAGGTCCAGAGTCTCCTGTAGCAAGGTCGCTCTCTCTGTCTTAGTTATCTACACTGTGACCGAGGCAAGAGAAAATGTTTAATTGGGTTAACAGTTCCAGAGGGTTAGAGTCCACGATGGTGGAATAAAAGAACAATGCAGAGCAAAAGGCAAGGGGGCACCCTGGGAATGGTGTGAGGCCTTTGAAACCTCAAAACTCACTCCAGTGACACTCCTCCTTCAACCAGACCACACTTCCTAATCTTTCTCAAATATCCACCAACTGGTAATCAAAGACTCAAATGAGCCTATGAGGGCCATTCTCATTCAAATCACCACAGCTCCTCTGTTTTTTTTTTTTTTTCAAGTTTCTGTTTTAAAATAGATGCCGTGAAAACATGAAGGCTGTGCTGTCTCGAAGACGCTGCGCAGCCCTCTGACATTGCTGTGCTTGCTGTGACTATCAGATTCCTCGCCAGCGGGTGTCTCCTGTGTGTCCTCGTGCATAGTGCATGCATTCAAATCCCAAACCGATGATTAGGAGACACCCGCTGGCAAGGAATGTGATGTCCATAGTATAAAACAGCACCCAGACCACATATAAGAGGTCTGAAAACCAGATTCCTGTCTCACACTGTACATAAAGCATTAAGCAGATTGGGCCCAAATGTGGGAGTATGAATGCAAAGGATGTCATTCCCACAGCCTTTTTATTCTCACAGAATTGAACACCTTATATACAATTCACAGGTATTAAATATAAAACAGAAAACTGACAAATTTAACTGCATTTAAGTTGAAAGATAAAATCTTAAGTTTACTATAATGTAAGCCAGTCTACTCTTACCAGAAATGGAAAATTAAGATGTAGAAGTAGATATTTTCATGCACCCCTTTCCTTTTTTCCCTTTTTATTGTAAAAAGCATAAAATTTGACATGCTAGAAAAGATGCATTTTTAAAACACTTTGAAAGGACACAAGACACAAATATGTAGTAAACCACATGAAACGGCCTCCATATTGACCAGAAATGCTGACTAAAACCATATCCTGTTACTGTTTTATTCTATCTTGGTAAAAAGTATGCCAGTTAAAATACCAAGTTGGAAAGGCCGTGGCATCACAGGACTGTGACACTATGGCAGGATACAAAGTGGTTCCCCCATTCAGAGAGCGTTAGGCATTATCCACTAACATTGATGTGGGCACTCCTGTGGCCAGCGCTCATCGCTTCCGTTCTACGTAGACAACATGTTGTGTTTTCCCTGCTAGGTTTCTCTCAGTTCCAGGAGCTAAACACAGGGTTTAGAACAGGTTGTGAATGTTTTTGACGAGGATTTGAGTGGGGAAGAGCCTGTGAAAAGCCCAGGCTGTTGTCAGCAGGGAAATGAAAAGCACTATGCAGAAGGGTACACTAGGGGTAGAGCTGCTGAATCCACCAGGCAATAAGCTGAAGTCCAAACAAGTGAGTTTCTTAAGAATCAAGCTGAGTAGAACTTCCATACAGAGTTCACAGCCATGTAAACGTGAGCATCACAGAGGAGCACATGCACAGGAAGGCTGTAAAGGGAAGAAGGGAAGTCACACACAGTGTAGTAGTTGCCACTCTGGCTAAGGACTGGAACTGTGTACACTGTAGCAGTGCTCATGGATTAAATTGGTGGCAAGTTGGTCATTCCACTTTATTAATCAAAATTTAGTCTTGCTATTCAGAAAAATCTTAAAAATTACTGAAAGGTGATTTTGTTTCTACTGTATGGGGTAAAGGCAAAGAGTATGTTTTGAGAGACTCATTCTAGGGTGCCCTGGCAAAACGATGGTGGTGTGAAGCAGGACAGTGGCTGCCATGTACAGGATGGTGCAGAAGCAGAGGTGAGTTCTGAGGCTGGACCAAATGTGCAGGTTGGGGCAATAGCCAGGGAGACAGAGTACATGGCTGGTAGCAGCCATGTGGGGTGAAAGACAGTGTCACAGTGACTTCATGGTGTTCCCCAATGGCTTATTTCTAGGAATTGTTTGTCTTAAATAGTCAGTCACTCCGTGAAATAAAATAGTAAGGAAAAAAATTTGAATGATAACCTAGAGAATATTTGCAGAGCTTGCAGAATCCATACAAAATATCTGGATGCTTACAGTGTGGTCTCAGCCTTTAGGCAATGATCACAGAGGTCTCAACCATCTTTGGGGAGATACTGTGCACCGGCTTCACAGCCCAGATCTCTTCCACGAGACCCTCCAGAAGCCACAGTGCACAGAGCAGGGTCCGCTAGCTGGAGAGGTCTTCACAGATTGGTGTATGCATAGCGAGCCTTGGTATGACATACTTGGCAAAACTGAACTCAGATCACTATAACTGTTGAAATGACTGTCTTTGTTCCTTGAAGTATGGTGCTGACTCTGAGTAAGCACCTTATTGTGCCAGCGTTTCATTAATATTTATACAAGTGCTAAACCTCTGTAGAACACAGAAAGTTATTTTGTACTTGACTTGTTTTTCCATGTAGCAGTTTGATGCTGGGAATCCAAAGTCTTGCTCAACAGTTTAGAGAGTGATTTTAAATCATAGTCCCACAAGCTGATTTGTATTCCGTATTCCGTCTCTTAATGGGTGTTGTTCGTTGCTTTTTTAGAAAAGATATTTTCTAAAATATATATATGGTATGTGTGGTAATGTGAGTATAGAGACCCTCAGAGTCTGGGAGAACGTTTCAGACCCCCTGGAGCTGGAGTAAGGAGTGTGTTAGCCTGCCCCCATCTTCACGCTCAGTACACACTCCTAACCCTGAACCATGTCTCCAATCTTGTTTCTTATTTTAATCCCTGAGTCCTCCTAAGGGTCTTCTATTTCAAAGTGATTGTACATTTCTTCCATTTTAACCCAGATTGTATACAGTGTTACAATTTTATTGTTCTAGGGTTCTAGATTTGTATCTTTGCTGTTGTTGTGTTTTTGAGACAGAGTCTCTGTATAGCCCAGGCTGACCTGGAGCTCATACACCCCTGTCTCAGCCACCCAAAAGAACTAAGATTACAGGCGTGTGCCGGCACCACACTGACTGGGTTTGTGTCTCGGCGCTCACTGGCTTGGAAGTAGAGGAGGGCTAGCAGGCCTAGGAGAGTTCTGGAGACCTCGTGTAGCCTGTCCCTCTCATTGACCTAGTGAGTGTTTTCAGGTGTAGACCATGAGCAAATGATTGCCATGTGGGAAAGTTCATGGGCATTATGGCTGGAGTTGGTGCTTTAACATGCTTTGTTTATCAGTGGGTTGGTAAAGCGATGTTTCCAGACAGCTCTTCTTGGACCAGCAGTGTTCCTAAAAGAAGAGGTGACTTTTTCTTTTGCAAGAGGTGCCTGTGGGCTTCCACATCCTTGTCCAAGCAAGAGTGGCCCAGTCTCTCCCTGCTGTGCAGGCCAACCCTCCCTGAGTAGAACTGAAATGAAACAACAGGAAAAAGAAGGCACAGGAGAGCATTCTGAGAGCCCAGCTCAGCTATCACCTTACCTCAGTGTTGGCAGGTGTAGCCTGGGAGGTGGTGACAGATGGGGAGAGTTGAAATGACACAGCTTGAGCACCATAGCCCTCAACCAGAGAAACGTGGAGTCTATGAGGAATGACTACTTAGTGTAGTATAGAAATGTAGCATGTGGGTTTGCTTGTTGGAGTTTCTGTCCTGCCCAGTTCCCTCAGCCCGTTACTCCCAAAGAAATTACACAGAAGTCTATATTAATTATAAACCGACTGGCCCATTAGCTCGGGCTTCATATTAGCTCTAATAACTTATATTAACCAGTTATTCTTATCTATGTTAGCCACATGGCTTAGTACCTTTTTCAGCGGGGCAGGTCATATCCTGCTTCTTCCGTGGTCTGGGCAGGACTGCTGAAATAGCTTCCTTCTTCCCAGAATTCTCCTGTTCTTCTTGCCCCACCTTTACTTCCTGTCTGGTTTCTCCGCCTATACTTCCTGCCTGGCTATCAGCCAATCAGTGTTTATTTAAAATGTAATTGACAGAATACAGACAATTCTCCCATACCATAGAAATGTGGTAAGTTTGATGCCACATGACTACAGGATATCTAGGTGTTGGGTCACCATATGTGTATCCCAGGACATAGGTCCAAACATGAGCTCTGTGGATTGGGAAATTACCACCAAGGGATCTGCAAGAAGCTGTGGGTGACTGTGCTGGGGAGCTGAGGGTAAAAGACAGGTTGATGATACTGCTGATGGGCAGGAGTATCTGTCAAAGGGACACTAGCCCAGCCAGCATGATCACACATCACCTTCTCATAGGGACAGCCATTTCTCAAGTATCAATGAAACCCCCATTTTTTTAAAGATTTATTTATTATATATACAACATTCTGCCTCCATGTATGACCACACACCAGAGGAGGGCGTCAGATCTCATTACAGATGGTTGTGAGCCACCATGTGGTTGCTGGGAATTGAACTCAGGACCTCTGGAAGAACAGCCAGTGCTCTTAACCACTGAGCTATCTCTCCAGCCCCGAAATCCCCATTTTTAAACATACTGTTTTCCTTTATACTTCTACTCCCACAATCCCAACAGTATAATGTTCTGCTCTTTATTATGTTAGGGTTACATTGGCTGGATGGTGGCTTGAAAATTGTTTATAGAGAGCTTGCTTTGAAATGTGGTCTCTGATTCCCAAGGAGAACATAATAAATGAAGGCTCACCATACGATTTTTGTGTGATCTGAAGGCATCCCACGTTGGAATTGCTTGATTTGGGAAGCAGATTCCTAAATTGACATTTCTGTGGCCATGCTTGTATGTTCAAGGGAAAGTAGCTGCTCACTTGCCAGTTGGAATGTGGTGTGCAGAAGTGCTAAAGGAGATGCATGGCTGCTACGCACATTCCACATGTGTCTGCCCCAGACTCTCAGCCCCAACCTTTCTGATCCTGGGGCCAGCAGAGAGAGGGAGTGGGAAGGACTTGTGAGACGGCCAGGCCGTGCTGTGTGGCCTAGGCTGGTCTGGGACGCACAGCCCTGCCTCAGCTTTTTCAGAGTGGGGCTTAGCAGACATGCACCATCATAACCCAGTATGAGATTTTTTCTATTTACATGATAGTTTTTATGAGCTTTTTGTTGAGTTATTTGTACAAAGCATGAAAATAATATAGAAAGAGCTATATGAAAATGAAAATGGATATTTGTTCATTTAAGCATATTAAATTGTCTTCAATGTTTAGTTCTAAATATGTACAGCTTTTCACAGACAATTTCACAAGTGAATGAATTAATTTATTGGTGTTGACACTGCAAGGGCATCCACATGCTAGGTGAGCACTCTGCCCTGAGCCCCACCCCAGCCTCAATGTTGCTATTCAGTTCCAATATTAATATGAACTGCCATCACTGCTTATTGGATTTAGCAGCAGGCAGCAATGGGCTTCTTTTTTTTTTTTTAGTTTTTATTTTATATTATGGATGAATCATGATTGCAAGGAATAGTTACTAATTACATAATTTCTACCATCTGTATTAAAGGGTTTTTGAATTTTTTTATAATAATGACTTTTAAAATAAAGCTGGTGAGAGTAACCATGACCACACAAGGTCTTCATGTAGATGTGTGAAGCCCACTTCCCTCCATTGCTGCTTTTGTCTCACACTTGCTCAGAGACTGTTAGACAAGGACCGAGACACTTTACATGTGTGTAGAATAGATTGCCAGCTGGGCATGGTGGCTCAACCTGTAATCCTAGCACTTGGACTGCAGAGGCAGGAGCATTGTTGTGAGTGTGAGGCCATCTTGGATTTACTGTGACTCTCTTTCTCTTCCTGTGTGTGTGTGTGCACGCACGCGTGTGCGCTCGTATGCACAACTGTGAGAGAAGCGCCCCAGAGAAGTTAAATATTTACCTTTTTCTTGGGAATAGTCAATTAAAATTCTTTGGTGAAACATTTTCTTGGGACAGTTCTGTCTCCTCCCACCCCTTTGTTCCAGGTCCCCTGCGAATGGCCAAATCAGGTGAAGGGCTTGCTTGGGTAGAGCTACCTCTGAATATCTAATACTGCCAAGCAAGTGAAGTGTTAAAGAACACCGTGCTCATTTATCTTTGCTTTCTTTGTCATCAATACAGAGCCGTCTGGTGCACATCTAGAAACACCTAAGTGGCTAATGGTGTGTTGAATTCCTTCCTTCTTTGGCTACATAAACAACTGGGAACTGTTTACCTTGCCTGACATGCTAGATTTACTATGGCTTCATAACTAAAACACACACGTGTTGTACACTAAGCTCCAAGTCCCGAATCACTCATTTTCTAAAGACTTCCATGGCTTCAGCTTGTGGGAGAATTGCAACTCTAGACCCACCCATTTAAAACACGTAATTGTCTGGGTTCCTTTTATAATAGTCCTGTGAGCCAAGTCACCAGTGTTCATTTTAGTCTCGGTTTCTGTGAGTAGTGCTGCCCCCCTTTTGGCCTGTAATTTGCTGCAGCTTGGATATAATGAACTGTCCCCAGCTTTGTGCTTTGAGCAATGCTCATGTATTTCTATTTCTGGCAGCCTTTATTCTGGTGACTCCAAGGTCAATCACAGTATCAGCCACAGAGATGTGCACAGAACATAGAGCATCCATTGCTTATGCAGAAATGGGCATGCAGAGGGGTTTCTGGAAATGCCTAAGGATTTCTGGGCCATCCTCAGAGCCTCTAAGCTGCCTGCTTGGCACAGTAAGAAGGGCTCTGACAGAGTGCACTAACTGAGCATTTTAAGGGCATTTTAGGAAGGTGAGATGTGCATTTGATTGAGAGTTTCTAAGCTGTGAAAGGCGCCCACAGCATGAAGTCTCTTGTGCTTCTGATCCTTAGCTCTCCCCCTTGATTTGTTTCTTTAATTGTAATGCTCCAATTTTTCACTAATGACACATATTCCTCATAAACTCAGAAAGGCAAGAACACCTATACCCTTCCCTATTTGCTTTCTGTTTCCCATGCCATTAGAGGGGAGCAGCTCTCTGAAGTCACGTTTGTCGCAAGGGTTCAGCTTGATTTAGTTCTGGATGTAGCATACACAGCCCTGAAGCTGGGGCCTTGGGATGTGTCCTCTTGTCCTCTTCCGAAAAGAGCCTGGAACTTCTGCTGCTGCAGAAGAGCCCTGTTCTAGGTGACACTGTCCTCTATAGCAATAAACATACATTGCCAACTACTGTGCAGAAGTGCTCTGGGGGATGCATTAAAGATAGATGTTTGGTGGATTAAGGATACATAAATTACCAAATGAGAATGGTTGAAGCCCTGGCCACAGTAGGATGGTACTGGGAGGTGAGACCTTAAGGGCTTGCTTCTTAGGCCATGAAGGCCCAGGTGTCTTTGGAATGGTTGAGCTTTCTGTCATCATCTGCAGTTGCCTCGTGAAAACAACCATCCCTTAACCAGGTGCGAGTCCTCATGTCACCTCCAGTAACCGAAGTGTGGTCTCCCGGTTCCCAGGGGCGTGCCTTCCGGCTTAGGCCGTCCTGTTTGTGTCAGTTTGCTCCAGCAGCCTGGACAGCTAAGACGTAAAGTTCAGGTTAGTCTGCCACACAGTTCTGAGTAACTTCACACTCTGTTACTGTTTGTATGGAGTGGAATGCTTACCTGCTCATCAAAGATGTGGTCTTCTCTTCCCCACTGTGCTTTCCCAGACCCTGCATTTCTGTGGGGTTAGTGCTTTACTTCAGCTCAGATCCTGTCCCAGAACCTCATTCTCTGGCCCCTAACCTTTGTTCAAGCCTTGGACTCATTTTATGTTCTAGAAGACCTGCAAGTGACCCTATGGCACAAATGTCTTTGTGCACATAACTGCTTTAACCTTTGTTATACTCTTAAGAGCAAGAGGGCTGGGTAAAGGTGCACACAGCTTGTATTCCACATTGCACAGATCTCATGCAAAGAGTTTTCCCTTGATGGCCCTAGTAACTGACTTTAATTTTTGACAGTACTATAACTTACAGCTTTTGGCCTGCTGCCTTTTATTACTATTGAAACTGACATCTTTCCTGATGGTCTTTATAGAGAAAAGGTGTTAAGAGTCTTACCAGTTCTTAGTTTTCCATGTTTATGTTGGTCATCTTTTTGCTAGGAATATTAATATCTTGTCCTTAATAAATATTTTTCGTATATATTTACTCAGCTTCTTTCATAATTCTCTTAACATTCAAAAAGCTTTATTTTTGTTCGATTGACTTTTTGTGTCTTGTTAGCTCTGGTAAGAGCTATCAGAATTTTTTATGGTTCTGTCATGCTTGAAAAATACTTCTTGGCATTGCACAGCCCTGTCTGAAAAACAAAAAACAAAGACTTCCTTTGTAGTTATTATTATTGTTGTGTGTGTGGTGTGTGTGTGTACGTGCGAGCGTGCGCACGCATGCATGTGTGTGTCTGCATGTGTGCACGTGTGTGTGCATGCATGCACGGCCCACATGAATGCAGTGCTTACAGAGGCCAGAAAGAGGATGATGGATTGGTTCCCTGGAGCTAGAGTTAAAGGTGGTTGTAAGCAGCCTATGTGGGTGCTGAGAAACTTGGTCCTCTAGAACACAATAAGTACTCTTAACTGCTGAGCCACCTCTCAGCCCCAAGACTTCTTAATGCAAACTATTTGCCTGTACTTTCCTTCGACATCCTTAAGATTTTATTCATTTCTCTCAAATCTTGATGTGAATAGCTTTTGGTCTGAGATTTGGAGCCAGTTCTGGTTTCTCTCTCTGGTTTGTCAATCACTCATCTTTCCCATATGCAAAGGTCTTCTTTGTTAGAACTTTGTAGATTTCTTTTTGGTATACACTAAGGTTTATTTTGTTTCTGAGCTTGCCAAGTCAGAGCTTGCTTAGGCTGCAGAACCATGTGTATAAGTCGTATTAGTAGCTAATTTTCAGTACAGCTGCCTTTGTTTACTTGCCTAGTCCTCTCACGCTGCCATGTATTCATCATGTTCTTGGAAGTCTCTCACGACATCTGTTTGTTTGTTTATTTACCTGTTTAATTTCTCATTCTTTGAACTAGGTCTTGCTGTCCTTTCTAAGGTTTGTATATTCTCATTTGTCCTAAACTGGTGCAAATGACTTGAACTTTCAAAATAAGGCTTAAATAATAGTGAAAAAAGTTGATCATTCTTATTATGTTTATGGTTTTAATGGGATGTTTCTTGTTTGACCTACAAGTTGGAAGGCTAGTGGCTGTATTTGAGGGAAGAGAAGATTCCAAGTGTTTGTTCTATTGTTGAAGACAAGAATAAAGAAGTGATGTGTGGCCACAGTGTCCTCTAGAGCACCACAGCACATGTAGGGGCTCCTCTGAGCCTGAATTTAATCAGACCTGGTGTAATGCAGGAGTCATGTGGAGTGGAGAGCAATATCAAATGAATGGTTGGTGTTGATCGTCAGCTTGACAGGACCTAGGAGATAAACCTCTGTGCATATCCATGAGGGAATTTCTAGACTGGGTTAATTTAGGGAAAAGAGCCACCCTAAGTGTGGGTAGTACCATCCTATGGGCTGAGGTCCTGGATTGAGTAAAAAGAAGAGCTGACCACTGGAGTTCATCTCTCTCAACTTCCTGACTGTGATGGTGGTCAGCGCTTCATGCTCCTACTGCCATGCCTTCCCCGTCATGCCCGACTGTACCCCAAACTATGACTCACAATAAGCCTTTCCTTCCTGAAGGTGTTTTCGTTGGGTAATTTTTGCAGCTGATAGAGTAGGAACTCAGTGTGATGCTGACATAGCCTAAACAGCACAGATGGATGCTAGGCAGTGTTGCTGTTGGTAGTAGAATATTCGAGGTACAGCTTGAAAGGGGAGTTTACATCGTAAAAATAGTGCGTGTGTAAACTAGATTAATCAGTTGCTCACAGAAAGGGTCGGAACAGGAAAAGAAAGTAGGCTGGCTCCAGTGGGGATCTCACTGTGTTCAGCCTGTTGTCCTCAGGGATTTGATAGTGGTCTCTGCTTTTCAAGAATAGCCATTTGCCAGGCCACCAGAGGTCCCCATTGCAGTGCCCAGCTAGTTTTTTAAGTGGCTATATGGCAGGTCTGTGTCCTCTTAATGGCCTTATATGACCATGTGCTAGAGTAATTGGCCTCAGACACAGCTCCACTTGTAGCGTGTGTGGCGGCTAATTAGAAGAGCGCTGGGCTAGCGGCTTTCTTTAACACACTGTCTTCAGATCCTGACTTAGCACTGATGCAATCCTTCTTTGCACATGTGTATATTTTTCTGTCCCTGGGAAGCTTTGAAATAGTCTCTGATTTATGGGGAGTGAAAAGTGAACCAAACTTTCTCGGAACATGTAGAAAAACTCAGACACTTAAAAGCCAGAATGAAATAGCATTTGAAATGATTTATACAATCGCAGCAGAAACTTTTTCCACTTACCCAAAGTACAGTCTAAATACTTCCACATCACAGAGTCCGTTAAATGGAAGCAAGGTCTGTCTATGAATCAAGCGTAGTTTACATTCTCAGACCCACTTCTGCTAGCTCATTTTCCCCCTTGAAACCTAGAGTATCCTCCATACAGTCGTGTATTGAGTTAAGGTGAAGATAGAAGCACAGACAAGATTCTGGAGAGCAAAGAGTGGCTGCAGCTGTAGTTCCGAGGGTCGCGTTGGCAGCAAGTGGCCAGCACTGGCGCTGTCAGCCCAGCTCACGCTCGTGAGGCTGAGAGCTTTGTCTGCTGAGGAGCTGTTCTCACAGATCTCAGAATCCTCACGCTTGATCCACACTATCTTTTGTGTTGTTTTTCAAGACAGGGAAATCTGTGTATCCCTGGGTGTCCTGGAACTCAGTCTGTAGACTAGACTGGACTCGAACTCAGAGATCTACCTGCCTCTGCCTCTCGAGTGCTGGGATTAAAGGCCTGTGCCACCACTACTGGCGATCCAGACTGTCTTCTAGTAACTTCTTACTTGAAACAAGGTACTAGCACCATGTTCCTCTCACTCAGCTTCCCTCATAGTGATACTCCTTACAGCCCTGGTGTGTCATCAGAGGAAGACCAGCCTTGGTGTTGCCAGCTCAGTAGTCTGAATTAGTTCATCATGACAACTTATGAAATGTACTGGTTTAGTTTCGAGGATTGTATAGCTGAGTGTCTAACTTAAAAAATGAATGTGATTTTGTTCTGTTTAGATGAGAGTCAAATTGCATGTGGCTAGAAGCTAGAAGCATGTCTGCATCCCATTAGGGTGTTAGGAAGGTATCAGTGCCTGAAGGCGCTGACTGCAGAGAGCCATAGAGGCCCTTTCTGTTTGGGCTGCTTGCTGATGGCTGGAATCGGCATATGCTGTAACATCACCTATTTTAAGGTTTCTGCTTCCTGCTGATCTTTTTTTATCTTCTTTCTTTCTCTTCTTTGGTAGCATTATTATTCTGGTTTTCTTGGGAGGGGGGTGTCATTCGAGACAACATTTTTCTGTTGCTTTGGTGCCTGTCCGGGAACTCTCTCTGTAGACCACACAGAGATCCACCTGTCTCTGCCTCCAGAATGCTGGGATTAAAATTAAAGGTGTGCACCACCACCACCCAGTGTATTATTATTCTTATTTAAGCATTTTGACCAAATGCTGAAACAAAGTGCCACAGATCAGAACTCACTCTGACTTTGTACTCAGCCCTTTTCTGTCTCTTTGAGAGCTGGGCATGACCCCCTCTATTGTTTTCATAAGCCACTCATAGAAAATGGTCTGCAGTTTGAAAAATGTGTGTTAACTGTCTTGGTCCATGATTTTCTTTTTCTTTCTTAAGTCATAAAACATTTCTCAGACAGACCAGTTTTAGACCTAAATTATTTAGGAAAACCAAACCATAGCTCATACTTAGTCTCAGCATGCCTATTTTCCTCATGTGTTTTATGTCTTTTGACAGACATTGCCCAGGACACATGACTGGAAAGGATGGGATGTGGTGTTCAGAACTCGGCATGGGAGGGGAAGTGTGTCTACTCATGGAGTCAGAATGGCATTTCATCTGAGCGTAATTATTTCTAACTCGGATTTCACCCTGTGTTAACCATGGTGCATAGGTTATGTCTGCAGAGAGGTGTGTGCACAGTTCCGGAGACTATGGGGCCCTTAGAAGGTTTGAGGTTGGTAAGCCGGGTCCTGACTGCAGCAGGGATGGAGCTGTGGAGAGATAACTATGGCTCCAACATGGAGAGCAGGCAAGTTGTGTGTGTGTGTGTGTGTGTGTGTGTGTGTGTGTGTGTGTGTGTGTGTCTGTGTGTGTGTGTGTCTGTGTGTCTGTGTCTGTGTGTTTGTGTCTGTGTGTATAGCTGAATAGGTGGTCAGTCCATGGAAATGAATCTGAGAGACCCCAGAAGTAAACTCATTCATTTATGGTCAGTTTATTATTAAAGACTTGCAAAACAGCTCCTTGGGAAAATAATTGTCTTTTAAAGAATAGTGATGGGTCAACTGGATGCCCGTGTAAGGGTGAGCTTGAATTGCTGCATATTTTTGCATATAAAGATTTGCTTCAAACAGAGCAGAGAACTCAATTTAGGAGCTAAAACTAAATGCTGCTAGAAGAGAGACATGGGTCTACATAGTCTTCATCTTGGATTAAGACAATACAATCGTTTCTAGATTTGGCACCAGCAAGTGACCAGAGACCACAGATAACTTGGACTCTTTGATACTTTAGAAAATTCCACTCTAAAGGCATTCCCATGAAGGTGAAATGACAACACACAGTGCATGGAATATGTGTCTGATGAGTGTTTACTGTCTAGAGTGTACAAAGAGCTCTGGCAGCAATTGAAAGGTAGATAACCCACTTTTTAAAATGAGCAAAGGATTTCAGGAGCTGCTTCTCTAAGGAAGATAATAGAATGCTAATAAATACATAACACTCAAGGTCATTGGTTAAGAAAATTCAAATCAAGAACCCAGCGAGGAGGTCTGTGCGCTAGTTCATCACCACTGGGACTCCTGGCCTGACATCAACAATTCAAAAGAAAGCTTCGCTTTACCTCAGTGACTCAGAGTTTCCGTCTACGGGCGGGCTCCGTTGTTTCTGAACTGTGGTGAGGCATTATATTATAGAACATTATATTATAGAAAATGCATGGAGCAAAGCAGCCTACTTCATGACAGGCAGGAGCTGGAGACAAGCAGCGTCTTCACAGGGTATACTGTCAGTGAACTACTTTCTCCAACCTGGCCCCACATCCTGTTCCTTCTCATCACTTCCCAGTAATGCCATCCTGTTGTGACCCACCAGTGGTTTAATCTGTGGATTAGGTTAGAATCATCAGGAGCCATTCACTTCCCTGAATCCATCAGCTGACGTCCAGTATGTGAGGCTAGGAGAGACATTTCATATTCACAGCACACAGGATGGAAGTGGGGGCGTGTTGATGTGGATAAGGAGAAATTCGTGCTCTCTTCCCTGCCAGTGGGAGTGCAGAATGTATAGCAGCTTTGGCAAACAGTCTGGCAGTTCTTCAAAAAGTAAACAGATGACCCAGCAATTCCATTCCTAGGTTGAGTGTTTTTGTGTATTTTTTTCTCAAAAGAATCAAAAATAATATGGACACCCCAAATTTTACATGTCTTCATAGCAACATTATCCCTGAATTCAAAGGTGGAAAGCAGTCCAGATATCCTTAAGTGTGTGCATGGGTAAATATGAGTGCTGCATGTATCTACACAACGGGGTATTAGTCTCTCATGAAAATAATGAAGCATTGATGCATATTACATCATGGGAAATCCTTGAAAACACTGTGTTCAATAGGAGAAGGCAGTCACAAAGGCTCATGTTGTGATCTCTTAAGAAAAGGTCTGTCTAAACTAAGTTAATTCTTTTGCGTCAGGAAAGGGTTCAGTAGTTTTCAGAGACTAGGGGAGGAAGAATGGAGAGGACTGGCCCCTAGTGGATGTAGGGATCTCAGTGATTGATGATATGCTTTGCAGTTTGAGAGAGCGGCTGTGTGACTGAGACTAGACTAAAAGTCACGGAGCTACATACTCTAAAGTGAATTACAGGGATATGACTTTCATCTCAGTTAAAAGTCGATGCTAATGGACGTGTACAGAGAAATGTACAGTGAGAAACCTTGGAATACCCAGCTCTAAATGGGATGTCTCCATCAAATGCCTCCCCTTAGGGTTCATGGAACCATGGTGAAGAGGAGGTAGAAAGAGCCATATCCTAACAACTTGAGGGGATGGATGACATCACGGAAATAAGGCCTCTAGACTCAACAGAACAGACACTTGCTTCTATGAACAGATTTTGATAGCATGTACAGGACCTTCACGGGCCCAAGCCTGATGGGATCCCAGCACTGAGAGGGAAAGTAGACACAAGCCTCCATTTCTAACCCAGAAACTTTCTCAGTTGATAACTGCTCACAAATGAAAATTTAGTTTTAGTTTTCTCTAATGAGTTCACATTTAAGGTAAGCTTCATGCCCAGCAGCTGATGGCTAACACAATATGAACTCAGTAGTAGTTTTGAAGGTCTTTTTCCTCTCTCACAGTACTTTGTCTGTGCATGGCTTTAACCTCATGGATCTTTTGCCTACATATTATGGTCTCTGATTTTGTTTTATGGGTTTTCTCTGTGTAAGTGTTTCAGTAGCTGTATTTCTTGTTGTGCTTTTTCTTTGATACTTTTTTCTGTTCTTTTATTTATCTTATTATTTTAGATACCTGTTTGTATTTTAATGAGAAAAAAAGGTGTGAATTTGGGTGGGTTTGGAAGTGGGGAGGATCTGGGAGGAGTTGGGGAAGGGGAAACCATAATCAGAACATTGTATGAAAAAAAAAATCTATTTTCAATAGAAAAAATGGTCACCAAGCAGGTATGGATCAGATTTGAAACCAGGTTCTTTTCTGTGTTTCTAATGTTGTAATATGCTACTTTGACTATGCCTTTGGCTAGGAGTGCGGAGTTGAGTGCTACATTGAAGGAATAAATAACTTGATGAAGTAGCCAGGGCCCGAAAGCTAGCTGTGCCACTTATGATCTTGTGCTGTGTTCTTAATCTCTACAACAATCTATTTTTCCTCTTTGACAAAATCAGACAATAAAGCATCAAAAGTAGGGGGAATAAAAAGTCAATGTTGACATAATACTTGGAGCAGAGAAAACTCTCAAGGGTGACACTCGATGGCCTTAATTTGCTCCCATGAATGACACCAAATTGCTGCGGACATCAGAGAGACCTGACTTCTGAGGGGTATTGGTCTTTGTGTCACATAGGATGAGTTCTGCCAGTTCATGCCATACCCATCTCACTTGCTGGCCTTTGGGAGATTACGTCTGGAGCTTCTGAATCTAAGCATAGAAGAAACTGCCCAGTTTTCTTAGATGGCTCCCATATGGAGCAGAGCACACAGTGTTTAACCCTGCTGCTGTTGTTAGGACATTGCTGTCTGTGTGTATTGATTCTAACTAACGGAATTGGCCCCTCATCTCACTCTTTAACAACCCCAGTAACGTGCTGTTCGGCATTACTCAGGCGCTGCTTATGTCTCCGCCACAGTTAGAACGGTTTCTGCTCCTGTGGGAAAGGCATTGTACAAGCCATTACTTAAGGAATTTTGGACATTCTTCAGAGGAGACGGTCAGGGAGGATTGATGACACGATGATAGGAAGCAGGCGGCCCCGGTAATTTCAGTGGATCAGTCGCGTGTTTCATTTCTGGCAGTCCTGCCATGCGGGATGCAGGTAGTAACAGGATCTGCAGATGACAGACTGTTGCCGCCCTGGGCGATACTTGAGAATGCGCAGTTAATAAACTTCTGGAATGCCTTCTCGGCATGACAGGTGGAGGCAGTGGCTATGCAGTTCCAGGGCTGAGGGTGTTTTTATCGTCCACTGAGCCCAGTTTCATCACCAGGACACGTGGGTCTTGGAGATCCCTGCTCCCGGTTGCAGGCAGCTAGCTCAGGCCTCGTCTGTAGTGTGTAATGGAGCATGAGTGGGAGGCTCTTTCAGCAGAATAAGTAGAAAGCAAGTCTAGAAAGCTGTGGCTTCCCAGCCAGGGAACTGTAAGCCACATTTAAAGCTACTAGGTCAGGCACACTGTCTCAGTCACACTGTCTCAGTCACACTGTCTCAGTAGGTGGGCCAGCCCCTCACGGTCCTAACTTCCTAACTCATCTTCTCCCACCTTCTGCTCTTCAGCTGCACCTTGGGGGCTCAATCCATTGCTCTGATGTGAATGTGGGTCTCTGTCTCTATCTCCATCCATCGGATGAAATTTCTATAATGGTAATCAAGATAATCATCAATGTGACTATGGTACAAGACTAGTTCTGGCACCCTCTCCTCTGCTGCCTGAATACCTAGCTGTGTGCCTGAACTAATGGGAGCGCACCAATCCAGCTGGACTCAGACTGAATGAGCATATGATCAAACCAGACTCTCTGAATGTGGCGGCGAAAGTTGGCAGATGGAGAACCCATCAACAATGACACCAGGACCTATCTCTTCTGCATGTATTATCTTTTGGAGAACCGAGTCTTTTTGAATGCACTCCTTCCTAGGCCGGGAGGGATGGGGGTGGGCCTTGGACTTCCAACAGGGCAGGGCA
>PVIU01012144.1:0-26286 GCA_004026605.1 Ondatra zibethicus
GCCACCACCGCCCGGCTATTGGTGATTTTGCTTGCATGTAGGTGTGAGGGTGTCGGTTCTTGGAGTTACAGACAGTGATGAGCTGTCGTGTGGGTGCTGAGAATTGAACCCAGGTCCTCTGGATGAGTAGCCAGTGCTCTTAACCACTGCGCCATCTCTCCAGACCTGACTATTGCTTCTTTTCATGGAGACAGTTGGACAAGTGTCTGAAGTGGGACCCCTGAAGAGAGCTCACACGTAGCCTCTGGAAGCCTGGGTGTGGCTCAGGCTCGGACCGCACTGCTTTGGCAGGAGGAATTTTGAACTTTACTGTTCCTATTTGCAAATGGGAATGCTGCATTCCTCACTGGCTGTTTTAGGGTTATATGGAGTGTAAGAAACACGACACTGTGACACTCAGAAGAGAGCCATCATTGTCACTTTCCTGCCACCTTCACAACTACCTTCACTATTGGCAGGGACAAGGGTCAGCAGGCAGGGCACTGTTTGCATGGCTTGCTCCCTGGGAACTGGATTTGCAAGCGTGGATTTTGCATGGAGGTGGATTTTTGCCTATTATCTCTTTGTTACAGCCCTATAGAGCCCTCCTTATCATCCCTTTTAGGTACGCTCAATCCTCACTGCAAAGGCTTTTCTTCAGTCATCTCTTGTTGCCCAGCAGGTGCTGCAGAAGAGACACTGGACTCTACTCCACAGAAGCTGGTTACGCAGAGGCGCTAACAGCTAAGCTAAGGGGAAGTGAAACCTGCTGTGCTCATTGTTCTTGTCTGCTCTCTGAAGGACGCGCTATGCACATTTCTGGAGCAGGAAGAGGAATCCCAGAGAGGTTAAGTAACCTGCTCAACTTCACACAAGAAATTCTTCAGATGGCTCCTGTTCTGGGGTCTTGGCCCTAGCCACAGCAGAACTTTTGAGAAAAGTCAGGGACATTCCCCTGTCTCAGTTATGTGAGCTTAGTTGTGTCCTAGTCGCCCTTTTTCCCGCTGCTGCACTTCTTCAGGTCAGTTGTAAACGTCAGATTAGAGCTGGGGGAGCCCAGCATCCCCCACCCCAAAGTGCTGCTGTTTTCCAGCGTGGATGATCAGCAGGGGGGAAACAGGTCACCGGCATTGGCCTCTGTGAACTACTGAGTATAATCTAGCCCTTGACACACTGTCCAGCTGCTCCACTCTTCCTTAGGGATTTTTGTGCTTGCCCAGTGGCTTTTTACATTTCCAAATCTTTCCATCCACCTTACTTTTGGGTTTCTGTTTGTTTGTTTTTGATACATAGCCCTGGCTGTTCGGAACCTCACTATGTAGACCAGGCTGGCCTCAAATTCACTTGCCTCTGCCTCCAGAGCCCTGAGAGTACAGATATGTGTCACCATGAGTTCTGTTTTTGTTTTTATGGTGCTGGGGGTTGAGTCTAAGACTTCACAATGAAGACAAGTACTTTACCACCATGCTTTCCCTCCAGTCTTCACACCTTACTTCTCTAAATTGGGTGTAGTAGTGCCTGGGAGAGAAAAGCTGAGGCTGGGGGATTGCTATGTGTTCAAGGCCAACATGGACTATGTTACAGAGTCTGTCTTTTCTTCTAAATTCAGCTTGCTCAAGGGTCCCCTTGCCCCCAAAGTTCTAAGGCACATGTCTTAATCCTTTATTTATCTAAAGTCAATATTTTGTTGGCAAGGCACCAGAGGCTGGCTCACTGTGTAGCTTCCACGTCTTTAGGTTGGTTAACATCTGCTGTTTTTGCCTGCTGCGCCCAGCATCCCCCCCTTTTTGGTGAATCATCTCTTTTCCCTCCTGCCATTAGTTGAGTAGGCCTGACTCCCTCCCCTTTTCCCAGGGGCTCAGCAAGGGATCTATCTAGCTCAAATGACAGCATTTTATTATTCTCCTGACTGAAGTCAGCCCAAGGAGAGCGGCCCTTGGAACTTCAGCTGGAAGCATCTGGAAATAAGCACTTCCTTGGTGGTATCCATCCTTATCACAGCTTGGAGATGGCCTGCTGAGAAGGGGATCAAAAGAGAAGAAAACAGCCACTGAGTCCCTTTGGCTAGAGTACAAGCCAAGTGTACCCTTTCCCAATTGTGAGAGCAAATAAATGACCTTATATGCTGCGGCTGTCATTTGCTGCCAAGAGCCTAGAGCTATAGCTTGTGTTGTGTGTTGGACATATGCTTTATGTATTGCTGCACATGTGTGCACATGTGATAGGTATAGAAAAGCAGTATTTATGCGTCTGAGATGATGAGTGGCAGGGGAGGAAAGGGTGGCACGCAGGCTTGTATGCACCATGGGGATGTAAGGTGGCTGTCCTCCTTGGGATATGTGCATGGGCCACACGTATGGGAAAGGACAGAACTCGTGTGTGTGTGTATGTGTGTGTGTGTGCACGCGCGCGTGTGCATGTGAGGAGATGGAGGAGCTCTGAGGTACAAGTGAGGTTGTGTGGCATGTGAGTTCCTTTTCTGGGAGAGAACCCGAGGTCCTGCCCAGCTTTGCATTCATCTGCATACATACTTCCAAAAGCACTGGCTCTGCCTGGCCAGCTGGACGGCTCAGCCAGAAAAGCCATTTGCTGCACAGGCATGGTGACCTCAGTTTGATCTCCAGAACCCACCTTCATCTACTTACTCACATGTTGTGCAACCTCAGCTTGACCACACACACTCACGCATACATACACACCCCTTATATGAATACTACTAATAATTAAAAACAACAGCCTGTTAATTATCATCAGTTCCACCCAACTAAAAATCCTCATTGCTTTCCAATGACCAAAGCCAAATTCCTTAGATATCCAAATGCTACACAGACTCATGGAACTTTGGTTGATGTTGGTGAAGCTATAAGTATCAGAGGCAGTTTAGACACACCCATGAATATCACAGGAGGAAGCTGACAGGTGGGACCTATGGGGCACAGGAAGATTCCCCCAGATTAGAGGCAAGTAGATGGACTGATGGGCAGGGCTGGCCTTGGGGCACTCCCTTTCCAGGAGACTCCCTTAGCCTTTCCTCTCCAAGACTGCAGTTGCTTTTATGGCTGGTGATTTACCAAGGCTCTGTCATATATGAGTATTTGTGGCCTGCAGCTCTGATCTGGGCCCTTGATCCCTACCCTTGTTTCCAAGGCAGCCCTGGCTGTGGCTGTTTCTTTGCTCTCTAATTCTTCTTGTTCCTCCTTCTGTGCCTCACTACACAGATCAGAGTGATCTCCTTAAGCCAGTCCCTGGCCAGGGTGTCTGATGGCATGGCTGTGCAGAGTGGGCTCTGACCACATTGGCCATTAAGTCTGTATCCCAAAGCGTCCTGTCTTCTTACCCTCTGGTCCCTATTCTTTCCCCTCTCCCCATACCCAGTATCAAAACCCTTCTGTTCTCCATTCTGCCACCTAGAAATGGCCATTTTGTGTATGACACTATTTTGCAGAAGGTTGGTGATGGCCTCATGGTGTAGGAGGGTCCTTCTGTATTTGGGTTGCTCTTATTGGCTAACTCTCACATATTCGTTTAACCCATTTCTAATAATCTGTGTGTCACCACGAGTCGTGGCTTACCAGGAAAGATTCAGCGTGTCTGACCTGGGAGCTTCATGGCGGTTGGCTCTCTCTTAGATAGACAGGGAAAAGAGAACAGGATACTGGGAAGGGGAGAGAGTAAGAGAGAGCCGCCCGCCATGAAGCTCCCAGGTCAGACATGCTGAATCTTTCCTGGTAAGCCATGACTCGTGGTGACACACAGATTATTAGAAATGGGTTAAACGAATATGTGAGAGTTAGCCAATAAGAGGCTAGAGCTAATGGGCCAGGCAGTACTTCAATGAATACAGTTTCTGTGTAATTATTTTGGGTATAAGCTAGCCAGGCACCAGGCGGCGGGAGCCGGGTGGCCGCCGGGACCAAAAGCAGGCCCACGCGCCTCTTGCAACAGCCTCAGTCACAGTGGACTGAGACACCAAGGTTAGGACACCTCCCAAAGGCCACCCTGTCATTGTCTTCTCCTTTATGTCTGCTTTGGACGTGTCACTGACCCTGTGCCCCTGGAAAGCAGGAAAGGACCCTTCTCTTTACCTGGGGACAGGCCATTGGTTTTGAGCTTACCATATAGTCCAGGCTGACCCTGAACTTGCTATGTTGCTGAAGGTGACCGTGAACTTCTCATCCTCTTGCATCTACCTCCAAGAGGTAAGATTACAGGTTCACCACCACGCTTACTGTATGTGGTACCGGGAGTGGGACTTCTGTACATGCTGGCCAGGCACTTTCCCAGCTGAACAGCCCTGGCCCCAATTGTCTCTTTCTTGAATAGCCCAGAACATCCAGGGCCAGAGGCATTTGCATCTGATTTGTTAGCTTCCTTGTCCTGCCCTGGCATGTTATGGGGTAGCTGGGCATTCAGAGATCCCTAGCCAGCTCCATGAATCACAGGCATTTAGGGGGGTGATTGGAAGATGTTTTCCAACTACAAAATACTTCTCCTAAAGGATGGGCCTAGGATATTCCAAGCGATGGGGAAAGAAAGGAGGAGAAGGTCAAATGGAAACTTGGAAGTTTTCATTGTAGACCAGGTGGGCTTCAAATGTCAGTGGTATGAAGAAGGACACTTGGCCACCTCACTCAACACAGGTTTCTCCAGTTTTCTTGGGCCTAATGGCACTGTTCTTCCCATCAACTATGGCTGTTCACAGTCTCTCTTAGACTCCGTCTTTCTGGGCGCCTATCTCGTGCTGTTAAATCTTGTTCTTCATCGCCCTATGGAGAGCACATCACAGTCCTAAGCAGGGAGACAGAGCCATGCAGCTGTATGACTTTGGCCATGTTTTTCATTCATTCATTCATTCATTTTTTTGTGTGTGTGCATGCACATGCCATGGTGTGCCTGTGAAGGACAGAGGACAACTTGTGATAGTCAGTTCTATCCTTCTACCTATTTTATAGCATTCTTATGAATGGTTTTCGAGACGGTGTTTTTCCCTGTGTTGCCCTGGCTGTTCTGGAACTTGCTCTGTAGACCAGGCTGGCCTCGAACTCAGAGATCCTCCTGCCTCTGCCTCCTAAGTTTTGGGATTAAAGGCATGTGCCACCACTGCCCAGCTATTATAAGGCATTTATAATACTTACAAGGCATCTTCTGGTGCCATATAAGTGTCATTGTGACTGTACTAGAATGAACACTTCCTGAGCTTGCTAACTCTCTTTTGGGTAGTCAGTCTATTTCCATCCTGGGGTTTTATCATCAGAGTCATGACCTACCATGAAAAAAAAATATACATCAGCTAAGCCTGGTGGTCCCAGTCTGTAATCCCTCTCATCTGTCTAGAAGATTGAGGCAGGAGGTGAAAAGAGCAACCTGGATGGCAGATTGAGTCCAGGCCAGCAAGAGCAACTTAGTGAGACTGGCTCAAAATGCAAGACTGAAGAGATGCTGGGGCTGTAGCTCTGTGATGGAACACTTGCCCGTCATGTACATCTCTGTTAGGCATGGCAATGAACAGTTTCACCTTGAGGCTCACAGTACAGACAGAGACAGCAATCAGCTTCATTACTAATTCTGTGGCTTACAGATGGCTGTCCACACCATCTGTGGCTTCCTATTTAAATTGTTCAGCTGCCTCAGTGTACCCCCGGCTATTTATATGCTGCCGCCTATCAATATTTAAAATTGCTCCATTGTTCAAAGTGATTTGACTGCCTTAGAACATCACCCTCATGCAGGGACAGCTTTTGCTTTTCCTCCTGTTTCCAGCCCCAGGTCTGGTCTACAAACTTAACTGTTCCTTATATGGAACTCATTTATGCTTCTGAGTCCCCCACCTCTTCTTCCCCCTCTGAGACAGGATCCTTGTATCTCAGGTTGGCCTTAAACTCAAAATGTAGCTGAGGATGACCCTGAACTTCTGTTCCTCCTGCCTTCACCTCCCGAGTGCTGGAATTATAGGTGTGGACCGCCACACCCCATTTATGTGGGCTGGCACCAAACCCAGGGTTTGTGGCGTGCAAGGCAAGCAATTGAGAGACCTTCCTAGTCACTAACCTTTTTCTCTTTTTTCAAAAATTGTATTTTTAAAATTACATTTATTTGTGTGTGGGTATGCAGAGACTGGAGAGAGCTGTGTCTTAACAGAGGGAGAATGCTTCCCCCTTTCCCCCATAGCTCCCAGGACAAAAGAGCAGAGCAGGACAGAGCTGTCTGCGCAGGGGACACTCACCTCATCACAAGCATGTGCGTCACTTTTGTTGAACAGGCTGCTGTGACCACAGTGGCCAGAGACTGCCTTACAAGGAGCTGTACCTGTGGCTGCCCCAGGCTGGTTCTTTCTCCCCTGACCACTTGGCCCTAGTCCCTGGGGCCTTTCCCTTCTACCTTTACCCTGCAGAAGTTCTAGGCAGAAGCCACTGGAGAGAGCAGCTCTGGTCTCTCTTGATGAGCAGGGGTCATGTTGGGAGGGGATGGTTGGGGTCTCTGGGCACTAACAGGAAGTCGACAAGCAATATGCAATTTTTTCTGGCCCAGGAATGAGGGGCGCCTCCTCCGTGAGCTTTGGGTTGATGCTTTAGTCTACACAGCTTGGGGACTTTGCCATTACTGCCCCTTTGTCCTCACCTTAAGAGACACTCCTATGACCAAGGAATCGGGTGGCTAGGGTGGAGGAAGCTGAAATTTCAGGAAGGGTACAGGGTGTAGGAGCATTTCTTCTTCTGGTCCCTCCAAAAGTGTGGGGGAAGGGACGAAAGGGAGAGCTAGCTGGCTGTCTGTCCTCAGGGCTGCCATACCTGTCTGACCAGCCCTCCTTTCTCCTTCCGTTTTCTCTCACTGGTTTGGCACCAGCCCCAGTTCCCTCCCTTCGGTTTGCTGGAAAAAAGTCTCCAGTCTTGCTGGGTGTGGGCCTGTATTGGAGAGGGGGTGGTGAACAACGCCCAAATCGCTTTCCACCTTCAAATGGAGTGCTGTTTCAGGGGCTGTGAGGGGTGGCCTGGTGCAAATAGGCTCGAACTGGATTTCCCTCTTCCTAGCATGCTGGAAAGCTAAGACTGGGGACTGAGGGCTGGGCTAGAGGCAAAAGGCATGCAAGGAAGCGGCATGGTCATTGCGTGCCCTTTGGGATTTCTAGAATGGCCTTTCTGGAAGTGACCTCAGATTGTGTGTGTGTGTTGTGTAGTGTGCTGTGAAAGGAACTTGTCTGTGTGTGTCTAGGAATGGATTTCTGGGTCTCTGTCCCTTTTGGTAGGGGCCTATATGTGCCTGTATATGGTGGACTTCTGGGGCCTTGGGTGTTTTCCTGGAGAAGGGGAGCAATCCATAGCCTGCTCTCCTAGAGAGGGTGTTTGCCCCATTTCACATTTTTGTTTTTTAAGGGTTCTGCCATCTACCCTGTCCCCTAGGATATTTGGATATCTGTCATCTTCTGGTTTCCCGAGTTAAGACCTACCCAATCCCCACACACACCCTGCAGTACCTTCCAGAGAGCCCAATCCATCTGGTAATTTAATTGCAGGTGGAATCTTTGCCTTGGGGACCCAAACCTCTTGCCTTCCACCCACAACCTGCCACAGCCTGCCCCACCCAGGCCTGAAGGGCCTTGCTCAGCTCCCCTTTCTTCAGCCTCCCACAGGTGCATCTGTGCCCCAACTTGCTCTCCTGACTCACTGGGATAATGAGTTCAGAGAGACAGGTGCAGGCAGAGGATCCTTCCCTCACCACGTCGGGCCATCTGGGGGCTGGGGAAGAGGCCGAGGGTCCAGGTGGCTGGAGAATGACTCACCAGCAGGGCCATCCCAGTCCACTTTCCTCCTCCTCTCTTCCGGTGACTCACTGCCCTGGGAGCCTTGGAAAAGTGTCCCCAAAGGAGCAACAACAAAGACCCCCGTACCTCTCTCTCCTCTGTTCTCAGGTTCCCTTTTCTGCCTTGGCCTCTGTTCTTCATTCTTTGTTATTTCTTGAGGCCTGCAGTGCTCTACCTGTCCCGGGGAATTCTGGGGTCTTGGTAGGAAAGGACAATACTGGGCTGTGTCCAGAAAAAGAGCTGGGTTTGATTTCTCTTTACCTTGCATTCAGAGAGAGGACAGCTATAGCCTGTGTTTGTTCATTCATTCCTACAATACCTACTTAGCACCCTTTGGCAGCCTATGGTTTGCAGAATGTGGTGCAGGAAGGCGGGCGGGGTGGCAGTGCTGGTGGCTGTAACCTGGACAGACAAGGCAAATAGGAACCTGGGAATAGAAGGGTCCTGCTGGCCAGATTGGTTAGCCCCATCTAACCGAGTGTTTCTTTGAAGTATTTGAAGAGACCAGCCAGATATGGTAGGGTACACCCACAAACCCAGAACTTCAGTGCCGGGGTGGTAAAAGCAGGTGCCAGCTTTGGTGATATAGTGAGTTCAAGCAGCCTGGTTGACTTGATACTCTGTTTTCTTTTATTTTTTAAAGACCCCAAATGCCAGGGAACCCTTTTCACCCAGACTTCCCAGAGTAGTTCTCACAGAAGGGTAGGAGACAAGACACCTAGATTCCCGTGCTGGGAGACCCCAGGCTTACTTCCTGACCTCACAGGAGCTCAATTGCTCTCTCCTGGATTTTTAGGGTGGGGTTAGAGAGATCCCGGGTGGGAGCAGCTCTCTACTGCCCTCACCTGAGTCCTGCCTGGAGGTAGCAGACGTTGGGTTAGGCCCTGCCCTCTCGCTGTCTAGCCACTCAGGTAAGAGGTCTTTTTCCCTCCCCTGGGGCTGGGCCTTCTTTTATAAAGGGCCTTTGCTGGGCGCTGTCCCACGGCCTAGAAGCAGCTGCTCCGCTTGCTCTCGAACCTCTGTCTTCAGCTCACTGCCTTCACTCCAGACTTCACCATGTCCATCAGGGTGACCCAGAAGTCCTACAAGGTGTCCACCTCCGGCCCCCGGGCCTTCAGCAGCCGTTCGTACACGAGTGCACCCGGTGCGCGCATCAGCTCTTCCAGCTTTTCCCGGGTGGGCAGCGGCAGCAGCTTCCGGGGCGGCCTGGGCACCAGCATGGGTCTGGGTGGCTTCGGCGGGGCTGGTGTAGGAGGCATCACAGCAGTCACGGTGAACCAGAGCCTGCTGAGCCCCTTGAAGCTGGAGGTGGACCCCAACATCCAGGCCGTGCGCACCCAGGAGAAGGAGCAGATTAAATCTCTTAACAACAAGTTCGCCTCCTTCATTGACAAGGTGAGAACCTTCTCTGTTCGACTAACTGTCCTACGTCCTTTCTTCTTCCGTCACAGAAGATGGGTACATCTCTAGGCCCCATGAATTCCTGTTGTGCTCCACCCATCTTGGCCACACTCCCTTCCAGCTTCTCTCATACCCTTTGGTTTGGGAACGAGAGAGTCTGAAGTGCTTGTGACTAAATCCTGGGGCGTCTTCCTCTTGCACTCCCTCACCGGAATCCCGCGCTCTGACCTGCCTATGCCCTGGCGGGCCTGGCGCGTTCACTGTCGCTCAGCTCTCTGGTATTAGGGAAACCTCCCCCCTCGCACTGCCCTAAGATTTCCTATTGGTGCCCTGGTGCATTTTTCTTTCTTCCTGTTAAATAATGAAGGGTTGGGTATGATTCTAGAAGGTCGCAGTTGTCTTGATTGAACCCGGCAAACTTAGATGGAGGTTTTTGGTGCTCAGGACCAAAAACTGCTCAGGCTGAGTCACTGCTTGGCCCCTGCCTTGCTCGCCCGGTGTGGGCGGGACCGCTGCGGAGCCAGGGCGGAGGTCGGTGTCTTGGGTCTGCCCTTCCACCAGGAGGAGCTCCGGCGTCGCGGGGAGTCGCGGGGCTCCGCCTCGGGAAAGCCGGTGCGGGATCCAAAGTCTGCGGGCGTTGGACACTCCACCCCGGTTTCATGACCTGTTAAAACCGGAGTTTATGGCCTCAGATAGCATAGGCCTACCAACGCCCATCTGCCTGCTTGGCCCTTGTACCCCTTTTATGCTTCCTACTCTGGCTCCGCCCCAATCGCCTGGTTCCTTCGCGAGCCCAGAGGCAGGCCAGATTTTGCAGTTCTGTAGCTAGGTGGCGCTTTCTGCTGACTGGCTCCTAAGAGGCTGTGTGGGAACGGGAGGAGGGAAAACATCTTGCAGAGGAGTCCATGGAGTAGGAGGCCCCAGGAACACCAACCCCTCCCTTTTTTAACCAGGGCTTGCTAGTTGCTGTCCGCGGCCCCTAGCTTCTCGTTGCCCCCTGAAGGAGAGCAGTTGGTGCAGGTGTGGTGTGAGACTTCTGGTTACACGGACCCACAGTTTCCTCGGATAGGCTATGTTGTCAAATTTGACTTCCTCATTTGTCAAATTGATGGGTCCTAAATCAGTTTCTGCCCGTTCAGCTCACAGGGGAGTTTCATAGCGCCTGGCCCGAATTCAGCATTCCATTAGGATGAAATGCTAGAATCACTAGGGCTATTGGTTTATTTTTAGTAATTATGGGAAGAAAGGCTCTATAGCATGGGTTGTGGGAAGGAAATCTGACTGTACACTCTGGAATCTTTCTGGTTCCCCCAGATTAAAGAGTTACAGCGTTCTTTCCTTTGGAGCACTTTATTATCCACAGGAAAAAGTTTCTCCTGTACCATGTCTTGGATTGCATGTTCTAAGATGCGAATTCTGTGTTTGTGGTACGAGGGGAGGGTTGTGGATACTGGGCAAGAGCGTGAGGAGACTCCAGAGTCTGTGAATCTCAAAGGTTGCTGCGGCAGGGTGGGAAGGAGATAGACCTCTCTTCTCTTGACTCTCCCTGAGCTAAAGTGGGCTATGTGTGGAAAAGGGACTCCCCAAAGGCCTGTCTGCGCTTCTGGAGGCTTTTTCAAGGGTGGGGAGACCCAGACCAAGTTATACAGCTCACATTAGAAGCAGTATTGACATAGAAGCCTTAGCAAGCATTCTGGACCTTAGGGAGAAAGTTCCCTAAAATTTCCAGGGCCTTTCTTCAGAGTCCCCTGATGGTTGAGAGTGTTGGATGTGACTGATCTGCATCGTTCTCAATTTTATATAAAAGGTAATCAGCACCTTTAGAAAATGGGGCTGTTTTTTTATTGATCTGTGGTGTGTAGTCTATGTAAATAAGATGTGTGCTGCAGGCACCCATTAGCCTTCAAGTGCTGCAGGGACATGGCTCCCGACGCCACCGTCTCACTGTGCTGTTCCCGCTCAGAGGCGACCTCCTTGCTCGGGGGAGAAAGCAGCGGTTGTGTCCCTCTGGACCTTGACACTAACCTGATGTGGGCCTTTTTGCTGTGCCCTCCCCATGCAGGTGCGCTTCTTGGAGCAGCAGAACAAGATGCTGGAGACCAAGTGGAGCCTGTTGCAGCAGCAGAAGACATCGAGGAGCAACATGGACAACATGTTTGAGAGCTATATCAACAACCTTCGACGGCAGCTGGAAGCCCTGGGCCAGGAGAAGCTGAAGCTGGAGGCAGAGCTAGGCAACATGCAGGGCCTGGTGGAGGACTTCAAGAACAAGTGAGCCCTCCCCGAGTGAAGTCATAGTCCCCACTGCCCTCTGCTTATGGGCAGTTTGCTCTTGTGGCCATGTGATCAGTTTTGTTTGCAGCAGTCTATTGTAAGATGATAATAGCATTAGCCTGCTTTCAGTCTCAGCACTGCCTAGATTTGGGAAACACATTTCCTGTTTAAATAGTGTACCTAAGCTGGGTATGGTGACATACATTTGTAATATTCCACCCAGGAGACAGAGGCAAGGGGATTATGCAAACACAGTCTGACCTTCATAGTGAGTTCTAGGACAGCCAGAGCTACATAGTAAGATTTTTTTTTTTTGCACTTAAATGAGAGAGACAGCTAGCAGTCCTCACGTTTACACTAACAGCACGATCTCTGCAAGCTCCACAGAGTGCGCTGAGGTCTCAAGTCAGCCCCATGCTAACTCTCTCAACACTCCAAATCTAGTGTGTAATTGGAGCGTGCGTTCCTGCTCTTGGCCTCTCCACTGGCTGAGAATAAGGTTGGGTGGGGAAAGGAGCATGGTAGCGAGGGCAGAAAGGCCAGCCTCTCATGCCTTATATCTCTGAACTAAACTTTCTAGATATTCATTTCCCCTATCAGAAAACAAGGTGGGTAGGAGTGAATGTCTTTGCATGCTTGTGTTTAGCTCCATCCTTGGCAGCAGCAGACCCGGGCAGCCTTGCCTTCACCTTCACCTTCGCCCACTGAATCCAAGTCTTTTCTTACTAGGTATGAGGATGAGATCAACAAGCGTACAGAGATGGAGAATGAATTTGTCCTCATCAAGAAGGTGAGGGACTGGGGGCTGCACAGATGGTATAGTGGTTAAGAGCGCTTGCCTCTCTTCAGAGGACCCGAGTTCAGTTCCTACCACCCACATCGAATGGCTCACAACTGCCTGTACCTGCAGCTCCAGGGGATCTGAGGGTGCCTGGACTCATGTGCACGCAACCATATGCAGGCATACACAGTTACACATAATTAAAAATAATAAAAATAAATTTTACAAAAGAAGAAGAAAGACATAGGAGACCGAGCTTTGAGACCCAGACTGGGAGTTTTCTGATGACCTCATTGCTTTCTAAGGAATAGGATAAATTCTTTTGGCATCTGACGCTTTCCAGACAACATGCTGGAGAGGTAGATAAGACAGTGTTTCCTGCAGTTAGATAGTGTTCCAAGTATCAAGCTGGACTAGGTTAGTGGTCTAACCTTAGCTTTCTGGAGGAAGGGTGGGGTGGGGCCTGCTGGAAGCAGAGATAAATAAAGTTCATGATTGGGATCCAAGGGACTAGACAGCAGCTGGACTGGAGGGCCAGCCTCCGGTCTAAGCCATGGGCAGATGTTGGGGAGCCCCTGGGTACTGAACTCAGGTCCCTCACCTCACCTTCAGGATGTGGATGAAGCATATATGAACAAGGTGGAACTGGAGTCCCGCCTGGAAGGCCTGACTGATGAGATCAACTTCCTTCGGCAGATCCATGAAGAGGTACTGTCTCGGGGGCTAGAGTGGGCAGGTCCTCCAGCCTGTCGGGCACCCAGGCAGTCTATCCCTGTCTTCCAGCACACCACTCAACAAGGGCCCAATAACCATAGCTGCCAGCTAACACTGTTAGAGAGGCTCCAAGCCCTACTTGAAACGGGGAAATGGCTCTGAGAAGTGAAATAACCCATTCTAGGTCCTCTGTGGCTGCCCAGCCTAGCAGACTTGTGGCACCCTCGAAGCCCTTATTCCTGGTCTATGTGCTGTCTTGAAGGCCTCTCGGTTTAGTATTGGGGCAGAGAGTGGGGACCGGGTCATTTACCTGACTTTAGGTTTTCCTTGATGGTTCCCTCCGTGGCTCAGAGTTTTGACCGTCTTCCTTCCACTGTTAACTTTGCTGTTTCTGAGCTCCAGCTGTCACTTGCTCCTTTGTCACATTGCAAAGGACCCTGTGTACAGGGACACAGCCTTACCACCACATCCCTGCCCTACAGGAGATCCGTGAGCTGCAGTCTCAGATCTCAGACACGTCTGTGGTGCTGTCTATGGACAACAGCCGCTCCCTGGACATGGACAGCATCATTGCTGAAGTCCGTGCCCAGTATGAGGACATCGCCAACCGCAGCCGGGCCGAGGCTGAGAGCATGTACCAGGTTAAGGTAAAGAACAAGCTTACAAGCCTGGGTCTTCCTTCCTGGCCAATTATGTGCCCTGGGTCATGAGGAGGGGACAAAGTTCCAAATTCCACTATACCTGCTGTGGGCTGGCTTTGCAGAATGGAAGCCTGGAGTCTGGAGTTCTGGAAAGGGACCTTTGTTGGTGTGTGTGCGTGCACACGTGTGCATGAGTGCGCACACATGCACGTACTTATGCATACTTCTTCACATATGTAGAAGGTTGGTGGGTGAAATGACCCAGGCTTTTGTGGCTTGACTAAGAGGAGGCTCACTTCCCTTCTTGCCCCTGCAGTATGAGGAATTGCAGACCCTGGCTGGGAAGCATGGGGATGATTTGCGTCGCACAAAGACTGAGATCTCTGATATGAACCGCAACATCAGCCGTCTGCAGGCAGAGATTGAAGGCCTCAAAGGCCAGGTACTGCTGGACTTGGGTGGGCCTGGGAAGAGGAGGTCAGGAAGGGAACCAGGGTTGGGAGTGAGAGGGGCAGCTTCTAATGAGCTGTCTTAGTTGCTGTGGGGTTCTCCATGGGTAGTGTCTCGAGAAAGAGCTCTGGGTGACTGACTAGAATTCAGGTTCCATTCCCCCAGGTCTTCTCTACTTAGTCTGCCACATGTAGGGCAAGGTTGAGTGTTGCTACTTTATGAAAATTCTGGACGCTAGGGATCCAATCTAGATCAAGCAAAGCTTCCTTGCCACAGGCGGAAGTGGGGTAAACGGCTGCGAGCATCTCAGGCTTGCTCAGTGTGACCCAGAGAATTTTCTATTAGCTGGATGGAGTTGGTCTAAGTCGGGGAGGGGAGACTTTCAAAGAAGCTCAAGGTGGGGCCTGGGCTTGCAGCTCAGTTGCTCAAGTACTTGCCTAGCATGCCCAAAGCCCTGGGTTCAGCACTGCATACAACCAGGCATGGTGGTGCACGCTGGTAACCCTAATAGTTGGTAGGCTAAAACAGGACTGCCGTAAGTTCAAGGCCAGCTTGGGTTTTAGAGTGAGTTCCAGTCCAGCCTGGGCTTCAGAACAAATGACAATAAAAAGAAACTCAATGTGGATGGATTTGAAGGAGGAGATGTACCAGATACCATCTGCTCATATGTCTCCTTCCCCACAGAAAGCTACCCTGGAGGCTGCCATTGCTGATGCCGAGCAGCGTGGGGAGATGGCCATTAAGGATGCCAATGCCAAGCTGGCCCAGTTGGAGGCTGCCCTGCAGCAAGCCAAGCAGGACATGGCCCGGCAGCTGCGGGAGTACCAGGAGCTCATGAACGTCAAGCTGGCCCTGGACATCGAGATCGCCACCTACCGGAAGCTGCTGGAGGGCGAGGAGAGCCGGTGGGTTTGGAGGTCTCTCATGGGACCTGGAGTGGGGAGGGCGGGTGCTGCTTGGAGCCCTCCTGGGATTTGGATTCTGCTGTGGGAGGCAAAGGGCCAAGAGTTGGTCCTGACACCTGTGCATCTGTTTATAGACTAGAGTCTGGGATGCAGAACATGAGCATCCATACAAAGACCAGCAGTGGCTACTCAGGTGAGTGTCCTTGGGGACAAAAGGCAGGGGGCCAAGGAGGATAGGGCTCTGGGAGAGGCTGTGCTCAGCAGTTGACAGGGACAAAGGGAAAGGTGACAGACTAAGGACCTAAAGAGCATGCTCATAATAGAAAACCTCACATAAATGCAAGCTGTGCGCCAGGCCCGTGTGAAGTTCCTTACATGTGCTACTGTGGGCTCTTATGCATCTTCACATTTCCCTCCAAGCAGCTGGGAGAAGGGCTCTGGTGAGTGCTGGTCAGGCTCATGTAGCTGGAAGGGAAGCTTTTCCATGTCATGAGTCAGGTCTGGGCCAGCCTCTCCATCTGTGGGTAGCAGAGAGTGATTAGGGGAGAGAGGGTCCTAAGCCTGTGCTCATTTGGCTGCCCCCCTCCCTTGTCCTGGACCAGGAGGGCTGAACGCAGCCTACGGGGGACTTACCAGCCCTGGCTTCAGCTATGGCGTGAGCTCCTTCCAGCCCAGCTTCGGGGGCTCCAACTCTTATAGTCGCACCAAGGCTGTGGTTGTGAAGAAGATTGAAACCCGCGATGGGAAGCTGGTGTCTGAGTCCTCTGACATCCTGCCCAAGTGAACGGCCACTGGAGACATTGCCAGCCCGTGCTCCTGCAGCTGCCCAGGGCTCACAGAGGAGACGGCTGTATGTCAGAGTGCAGGAAATGAGAGGATCAGCCCTAGCCCTCTGGAATGTTCCATCTGGCATACCTCTCTAGCCACCCCCTCTCCCCTCAAAACCCAGTTCAATTGTATTTTCCAAAATAAAGCCTCAGTTGGCTCCATCAACTGGCTTTGCTATGTGTCTGTTCATGTGGGTGGGGATGGATGGGCAGAAGCATCCTTCTTGGGCCATGGAAGCTGGGTATGCAAGGCAGGAAAGACTCTTTCCCAGTGCAGAGCCTCTTACACTACAGCAGGGGCTCAGATACCCAGGTTCACTTGAGCTCTGCAGCACACTTGGCAAGGAACCAGGTCTGGGGTGACCCTATCCGAGAGTCAGTCTGCTGTTGCCCAGATCTACTCACAGAAAGTGGCTGAGCTGGGCATGGACGTCAGGATTGTCCATTCTCAAGCCTGTCCTCGAGCAGACACAGCTCCCTTGTGTCCAGATGTCTTTGCCACGGACCTAGGAGGTCTGGGTTCCCATCCCTCCAGATGTCCAGAATCTATTTTTAGTGATGGCTGTGTCATGCCTGTTATTTCCAGATGCCATGATAGTTCAGTACAGGACTTGGCACGGATACATGGCTTTGTCCCTGCTCCCTACTGAAATCCCCACCCACATGGCTTCTCACCACCTCTTCCTCCCCTTTAGTGTGGTGCTTGATAGAGTGGGTGTGTGTGGAGCCAGTGTTTGCATCTGGAGGGTGGACTGTGTGCTTTTGGGTGTACATAGGTTCCATGAAGTGTTAAAGAGCAGCACATAGCTAGGCAGTCTTAGCCAGGGTGTGGCCCACCCACCACTCCACCACCACTGTCTTGGCTCCAGTCTCACCTGCAAGGTGTCTGACAAACTGCAGACATCAGGCACCCCCCTCCTCATGTGGCTGGGCCAGGATTTTTGAGCATCACAGTTTCAGCAGGCTTTGTTTTAGTACTCTGTTAGCAGAAGTGAGAGACCCAAGTGTCTCTTTTGGCAGGGATGTCTTTGTCTCTTCCAATGCTGCCACATTGAGAAAATCTCCTTTAGAGTTGGGGACAAGGCCTCAACACTTCCGGCTAGAGTAGACACTGTCTGCTTTGGAATTGCCCACTGCTCCAGGGGAAATTCTTAGTCTTTTTTTTTTTTTTCTTAATCCAGCTTAAGAGGCCGCTTTTACTGTACCTGTTTGACCACACAGGTCTGTATTTTTAAAAAAATGTATTTAATGATTGATTGGTTGATTGATTGTGTATAGATATACATGTGAAGGTTCAGGGAATGACTTTTAGCTGTTCTCACCTTCGCCCTGTGGGTCCCGGGTGTAGAATTCGGGGGGCAGCCTTGAGCCTTGTCATTAGGTGCCTTTACCGTCTGAGTTTTCTCCATGTTACTCTTTTTTTTTTTTTTTAATATGGGGTCTTATTGTAGCCTAGACGGCCTTGCGCTCACTGCCCTCCTGCCTCAGGTGGCTGACAGGAGGGCACTACCCCCTTAGAGGTAAACTCAGTTTTATTATGGTTACAAACACAAGCATAACTGAGTCCCAGGAAATAGGAGAGTGGTTACCAGGACTGCTCTGGGCAATCGGAACACAGGGAGAGGGACCTCTTGCCGACTAGTGCCCCGGAGTCAATATTTCCAGTTGTGGCACACCCAGCCCTCGAAGCCAGCCACCTGTCTTATCAGGCCCTGCTGCCAGGCAATGGGCAGGGTGGGAGAGGCCTTCCCTCGGAGCGCCAGAAGATCGCCACGCCCTGGATGTTTGCTGAAGGAAGGCTGCACAGCTCTTCCGTTCTGGAACCCTGTCTCCTTTGCCACCGTGGGGCAAGGCTGTCTGCCGCTCGAGAGTCACCCTCCTTTACCTGTCAGAACTTATGTATTGATTTATTTTTAATCTTTTTGAAAATTTATTTTTAAGTGTTTGGGTGTTTTGCCTGCAAATATGTGCACCATGTATGTGCCTGGTGCCCACAGAGGTCAGAAGATGGTGTGCGGATAAGAGGTACAGACAGTTTTGAGTTGCCATCTGAGTGCCAGACACAGATGTGAGCTGTCTCGTGGGTGCAGGGAATCGAACCTGAATCCTCTGGAAAAGCAGCCAGTGCTCTTAACTACTGAGCCATCTCTCCAGCCCCTACTTTTTTTTTTTTTTTGAGATAGGGCCTCGCTATGTAGCCCTGGAACTCATGATATAGCTCAGGCTGTCTCAGAACCCTAACTCACAGAGATCTGCCTGCCTCTGCCTCCTGAATGCTGGAATTACATGTGCAATCACATTCAGGCCTGTCTTGATTTAAACATTTGCAGAGGGTGGGGTGGAGCTTAGAGGTGAAGGCTTGTCTAGCATGCACAAGGTCTTGGGTTCCATCCTGAGTACTAGGAACATCTTTTTTCCCCTAATCAAATCCAGGGCTGTGGATGTGGCTCAGTTGGTAGAGTGCTTGCATGGCATCCTGGGTTTGATCCCCACACCACATAAACCAGGAATGGGCACAAGCCTATTATCCCAGCACTCAGAGGCTAGGCTGGGCTACGGAGACTTCGTCTCAATGAATGAATGAATGAAGAAATAAATGAAACACACTCCTTATTTACATGAGGAAACTTGCCAGAATGGAAGATACACTTTCTTAAATATACCTAGCCTTGAACACTTGTGGGCCCTCCATCTGCAGAGTCAACCAACCCTGGAGAGAGAACATTCCCTATCTCAGACATTCAGATCTCCTGCCTTGTCCTTATTACCTAAATAAAGCAGTCTAACGTTGGGTAGCATTACGTGACATTAAAACTATGTCACGATGACTTAAAGTATAAGGAAGAGCTCAATTGGGGTGGCCCAGGCTTGTAATTGTAGCTCTTGAGAGGCTGAGGCAGAAGGGTTGTGAGTTCGATGAGAGCCTGGGCTATCTAGTCAGACCTTGTCTCAAATCAAAACCCCAAACCAACCAACCAAAGAACCAAAACAAACTAAAAAGCAAAGCAAAATGGAAGTCAAGTGACGGGAGGGTATGTTAGGTTCAGTGAAGAGCCCCAACGATTTGATGTGGAGTTCACAGGACTCAGGGACAGCTGTGCCTGCTTCCGGGAAGGGCTTACACTTAATGAAGGAAGGAAAAAAAGGTGGGGTGGACATGACAGCTCCTAGGTATGGTGGAGGAGAAAGTTTATTGTAGACATGTAGGAAAGCATAGCCAGAGGTCAGAGTGGAAATGACCCTGGGCCACGTGAGGAGAGGGGGAGGGCAGAAGGGAGAGCAGCTGTCGACCAAGAGGGGCAGCCTGGGCCAAGAGACCGGTGCAGAGAGTAGGTGAAAAGACCAGGTGTGGTTGTTTGAAAGAAGATGGCCCCATAAACTCACTGAGAGTGGTACTATGAGGGGGTGTGGCCTTGTTGGAGGCAGTGTGTCATTGTGGGGGCTGGCTTTGTGGTCTCCTATGCTCAGGCCACACCGAGTGTCTCAGTTCTCTTTCTGTTGCCTTTGGATCAAGATGCAGAATCCTCAGCTCCTTGTCCAGCATAGTGTCTGCCTGCACACCACCATACTCCCAGCCGCTATGTTCCCTGCTATGATGATAATGGACTGAGCCTCTGAAACTGTAAGCCACGTCAGTTAACCGTTTTCCTTTATATGAGTTGCCGTGGTCATGGTGTCTCTTCACAGCAATAGGAACCCTAACCAAGACGCCAGGTAACCAAAGTGTCTGGATGATATAGGGAAGGGCAGCTCAACCCTTGGGCTGGAGAAGTTTAGGGTAGGGGCTGGAGTGTGCTGGCCAGGAGGCCCCTGTAGCAGGTAGGAATTGAGGGAGGTAGGAAGAATTTGGTGGCCAGATCCACTTCGATATGTTAAATAGGCACCTCGCCATTGTTCCAGTAAAGGCAGGTCAGAGCCCCAGAGTCACCAGTGTCCTTTGGCTCACACTGGATTTTCATCATATGTAAGCTAATTTAAATAAAAAAGACTTACTTTTGTGTGTATCACACAGGCATGCTGTATACAATTCAAGAGCCCTGCCCAGTTGCCTGGTTTCTCTTGCCCAGGGTCCAGCCCCTCGAGTCTGTGCTCGTGCACACTTTGCGGGTGTTGACTTGTCACAGAGGACAGGGCACCTAATGTTGTCACAGTCCTGCTTTGACGTCCACTCCATGTAGTGTTGAGAGGAAGGGAGGAGAGGGGGTCAAGCATGGTAGTCCTGGCAGTCACCACGCTGTCTTTGTGGACTCACTGCGCCTGTGCAGTGGCTTGTCACTCTCGCGTCCTTCCTCGTCATCGTCCAGGACTCTGGGCTACCCGCCGCCACCACCCCCTTTCTGGGCACCTGTTCTTCAGCTCCACCTTGAGACTTGAGACAGCTTCTTTGGGCTCTGACAAGACATGTCAGGGTAGACCAGCCTTGGCTAACCACAGGGCCCTTGGCTCTTTTTTTCTTTTCTCTGTGTAGCCTTGACTGTCCTGGAAACTCGCTCTGTAGACCAGGCTGGCCTTGAACTCAGAGACATTCCTGTTTCTGCCTCCTCATGCTGGATTAATGGCACGTGCATCACCACCACCTGGCCCCTTGCTCTTTTCTTATTGAGGCGACTTGTGTTATGAAAACATTCTGTAGTGGCATTTCATTTGTATTTTAATAAATGAAGCCTGCCTGAAGATCAGAGAGTAAAACAGCCCCACTGGTCAGTTTTACAGATCAGGCAGTGGTGACACGCACCTTTAATCCCAGTAGCCACACTAGTTGCCATAGAAACCGGTGCCTGCCTTTAATCCCAGTGAGTGCACATATTTAATCCCAGCCCTAGGGAGGATTATAAAACAGGAGGAGACAGCTCACAGACGTGGTCTCATTCTGAGATTCCTGGAGGCAGGATCGCCATTTTGGACTGAGGTAGAGGTAAGAGCCAATGGCTGGCTGCTTTGCTTTTCAGATCTACAGGTTGAACCCCAATTTCTCTCTCTGACCGTTTATTAATCGTGCTTCAACATTCCACCCTTCAGACACACTCCAAGATCCAGGTGCTCCCTGAGAAATACCCAGCTCCCCAAGTTTTCCTGATGCTTGGGTGTGGTGGCTATTCCTGGCTGTCAACCTAACGCATCTGGGAAGAGGGAGCCTCAATTGAGGAACAGCCTCCATGGCCCACAGATAAATGTCTGTGGGGGTATTTTCTTGTTTGCTAACTGATAGAGGAGGACCCAGCTCACTGTGGGTGGTGCTACCCTTGGGCAAGTAGGTCCAGACTGTATAAGGAAGGGAGCAGAACAAGCATGTCCCTTGATGGTGTCTGCTTCTGTTCCTGCCTCCGGGTTCCTGTCTCGGCTCCCCTCGATGGTGGACTGTAAGCTGAAAGCCAAATAAAACCCTTTCCTCCCCTAATTGCTTTCGGTCAGTGTTTCATTAGAGCGATAGAGCTAATACACAGAACCTTTTCTTTTTGAGACAGGCTTCATGGAGCCCAGGCTGGCTTCACATTGCAAGTAGCTAAGGATGACCTTGAACTCCTGATCCGCTCGCCTCCACCCCCTGCAAGTTGGGATCGATTATAGGTGTGTGCCACCTATACTGTGGGGCCAGGATCAGTCTCTGGACTTCCTCTGTACCCTAACCAAATGAACTCCATCCACAGACAGACCTCCTTTTAAGAGCATTTTAGGGTGACAGGGAATTGAGGGAGGAAGTTTTAGAGCGCTCCCGTGCCCTGTCACATTGCTTCAGCTGCCAGCTTGACTGAATTTAGCGTCACCTGGAGAGGGAATCTCAACTGAGGAACTTCCTCCATCAGACTGGCTTGTGGCAGATCCGTGAGGCATTTCCTTGATTGCTAATTGACATGGGAGGGCCCAGCCCCCGTGGCAGTGCCATCCTGAGCTCTATGAGCATGAGCTCGGGCCAACCAGAGCCATAAGCCGCGCTCTTCTGGTTTCTGGTCAAGCTTCTGCCGTAAGTTCTTGTCTTGGCTTCATTTGATAACGGATGATAGCCTGGAAGAGGAAATAGATCCTCTCTTCCTCAAGTTGCTTTAGGTCAGGGTGATTATCACGGAAACAGAGATCAAACCAGGGCACACCCTTTCCCCCAGAAGGCGCAGGCACCCCCCATGGAGATTATTACACGTGATGAGAGCCATATTGACACCCCACTGTCCCAGTGCCTGTGGCTGGCATTGGGATTCACTCAGTGTTGGGAAGTTTATAAATCTGGACATGTCTCTGCCATGTATCCTTTATCATCTTGTCATTAATTTCATGACCCTAAAAGTCAGGTGTACTTTCACAAAACCCAAGCTCAACTACCAACATCTAGTCCCAAGATAAAGTACCAGTCTTGGCTTGACCTGAGGGCTGTTCTGGCTAGGCCTTGCCCACCCATGGGGTATTATTTCTGTATTAAGCTCTCTAGTTAGCCTGTGTCTCAGCCTTGGAGCTGATGCCATTCACTCCTCTGCTGATGTCTTATTGATGTCAGCTTACCCTGTACACTCAAGCTCAGTGGTTCTCAACCTTCCTAATGCTTTGCCGCATGTTTTGGTAACTCCCTCAACCATAAAATTATTTTATTGTTATTTCATAGCTGTAATTTTGCTACTGTTATGAATCATAATGTAAATATCTGATATGCAGGATATCTAATATGAAATCCCCAAAGGGGTCAAGATCCTCAGGTTGGGAACCACTGCCCAACTCCACTGGGCAGGGGCTGCTGCTTCTGCTTGGTTCCCACTGCTGCTTCAGGGCCTCAGAGTGAGCAGGCACATAGGGGTAGTCAATAAGCTGCTAAATATGGAGTCTCCAATCCTGGCTTCTTGTCAGGTTCTGGCAAGATTACAAATCATACCTTCAAAGAAGAAATGGTAGCGATGGGGATGCATCTCTGCTGATAGGATGCCTACCCGCCATGCACAGTGCCCTGGGTTTAATCCCCAGCAACACAGAAATCATGGCAGCATCCCAGTACTTGGGAGGTGGAGGCAGGAGGATCAGAAGTTCAAGTAGTTCTGGCTTGGTAGTTCTGACTGTCAAGAATTTACTATGTAAACCAGGCTGGCCTGGAACTCTCAGAGATCCACCTGCCTCTGCGTCTTGAGTGCTGCGATTAAAAGTGTGTGCCACTGCTTAGCTACTCTTCCTCCCTCCCTCTCTTCTTTCCTTCCCTCCTTCCTTTCTTTGGAAATTACTTTTATATGTTTGGGTGTTTTGCAGATATATGTTGGGTATTTTGCCTGCATATGTCTGTGCACCACATGAATGTAGTGCCTGCAGAGGCCAGAAGAGGGCGTCAGATTCCCCAGAACTGAAGTTACAGATAGTTGTGAGCCTCTGTGTAGGTGCTGGGAATCCAATCTGGATCCTTTGGAAGATCAGCAGGCGCTCTTAACCACTGGGCCATCTCGCCAGCCCTCTTCATCCCTCTTGTACTCAATTTTAGTCCAGAGTGTTCAGGTGGGCTTTGCCTCATCTGAACCTCCTATCTTTGGAAGTTGGGCCCATTTCTCCTTATGGAGTCCCAGAAGCCAACAGTGGCTTGGGAAATCTAGGCATTTGGTGGTAGGTTTAGAGCAGAGCAACAGACTTGGATCTAAGGCCCAGTTTTTGCCGGATGACCTCACCTGTCCCTTGTCTCCTAGCAGAGACCTGAGTACTGGAGGAGACCTCAGAACAGAGGAGGCTTAGGCAGTGGGTAAGGCCGACTCCTTCATTGGGCCTATGGGTCTCTTTATACAGGTTTCGGGCGCCTCCTAGTGTACATTGTGGGAACTGTCCTAATGTGGGTTGTGGATCCTTCAATGTATTTCACAAGGCTAGCTGATTACCTTTGGACTTGACCTGAATAGCAATAACATGAGTACTTTGGAGAGAGATTTTGGTTTTAAAAATACGAAGTCCAATTTGTGTTGTTCATATACTCACTGGAGCATGGCCAAACTCCCAGTGGGAAGCCGTTTAAAGAGAACTGAGTCCTTCTCCATCCTCGTCCCTGCCAGAAGCCGTCAGCTGTGAGGAGCTACACTTCAGTATCCCTAACATAATTTTAAAGAGTTTTTCAATGACTTCCTGTCTAGACTGTTTCTATGTCTCTCATTCTCAACTGTGAGTCATTGATACCATGGCAAAAAAAAGCTTCCTTGCCCTTATAGTCAGGGGCGGCACGGGTTTCTGGCTATAGCACAGGCCATAGGTATCAATATGGCCTTCTGTCATAAGATGGGCCGTGGACATGCCACAGACATCAGCTTGACTTCAAGCAGCAGCACAGACCACGGCCATTCATTCGTTCATACAGCCTTCAGCGGTAACACAGGCCATGGACATCGGCACACCCTTCCCGACCACAGGAGAGCCATGGACACCAGCACAGCCCTCTGTCCTGAGTTTCTTTGGGACCTGACAAAAACACTGTAAAAAATGCAGTCAGTTCCCGTTGTTTTAACGGCACCCAGCTTGTCACTCCTTTGGCTAAGGTCCTTCACTTTGGCAGAGGGACCCAAGGAGCCGGATTTGTATGTTAAGACAGCACCCATGTTCCCAAGTCCCCCCTCAGACTGGCCTAAACCCATGGCCAACAGCTGCTTGGCCCTCTTCCCTAGTTCTACCTGCTGAGCTGGGAGAAGCCTTTAAAGGCTGCTCACTGTGGTGGTCACTGGTGCCTACTGAGTGCTTCAAATACAGCTGGTCTGCTCTGAGCCCTGCCAACAGTGCTGAATCATAGTCAGATCATGAAGAGTTGGTATCAGAGGAAAGAATGCAGAGTATTTTTGTGCCATGTCTGTGGGGGTGGGGGCTGGGAGGACGGCTCAGGCAGGATCACGTTGCCGCGCCAGCATGGGGACCAGGGAGCGGACCCTCAGCACCCTGTTTTAAAGAAAGAGTGTAAGCTTTTCACATGTGTTTCACCTGTAATCTCAGGGTGGGCAAGGGTGGGTGGAGGTGAAGTTGGTAGATCCAGGGTCCTTACTGACCAGGAAGCCTAGCTGCATTGACAAACTCCAGATTCACTGCTAAGAAGCTCTGTCTCAGATAGAGGAGCCAGTGAATCGCTGAGCAGGTAAAGGCACTTCCCACCAAGCCTGATGACCTGAGTTGGAACCCCAAAATTACATGGAGTAAGGAGAGAATCAGTTTCTTTTTTGTTTTTGGTTTTTTGAGACAGGGTTTCTCTGTAGCTTTGGAGCCTGTCCTGGAACTAGCTCTTGTAGACCATGCTGGTTTCGAACTCACAGAGATCCACCTGCCTCTGCCTCTGCCTCCCGAGTGCTGGGATTAAAGGCGTGCGCCACCACCTCCTAGCTGAGAATCAGTCTGAAGGTTGTCCTCTGACCTTCCACGCGTGGCTGTGGCACCTGTGTACCACACAAGTGTACCATACAAAACAAATAAAAGGTTATAAGCTGAACAGTAAGGCAGGGAGTGATGCTGACCTCCGGCCTTCACACACATGCCCACACGAAAAGGAACACACCATGCGCATGTATTGGATGCCGGTTACATGTGGAATTAGATTTAGGCCACACTGGATTGTGTAAAGTACTATTTTAACCTTAATTTCACTGCATCTGTTGTCCCAGGCCTGCAACTCTGAGGTTGAGGCAAGAGGATCCAGTGATCAAGGTCAGATTAGGCTGAGACCCTGTCTAAAACAAACACAGACCAAGAGTAATCGCCCTTTAAAATAAGGGCAGTGGTGGCGCACGCCTTTAATTTCAGCACACAGGAGGCAGAGGCAGGAGGATCTCTGAGAGTTGGAGAGCAGTCTGGTCTACATAGTGAGTTCTAGGCCAGTCAGGACTACACAGTGAGTCTCTCTCCATATATATTACAAAATCATACTCTCATTTGGTGGGCTCTCATTTATGGTGTTTGTGTCTGCCAGCCAGCGTCTGCCAGCACCTTTCAATGTGGGTCAAGAACTCAAGGTCAGGAGAGCAAGGAGTTGTGACCTCTTTTTTGTGTCCTTTTTTGGTTCCTCAGAAGCTCGTGTCAGGCAGTGGCTTCCCTCAGCCCTGCCCACGTAGCCACCCAGGAATATGGATTTAGAGTGGCCTAAAGTTTCACCTTTGCAGTAGAGATCTTAAGTTTTCTATGGAAGTGATGTTTAAATGACAGCAATCAGTTCACAGGTTTAAAGGCTCAGTCTCAAGACCCAGCAGTACCACTGTTGGGCATATACCCAAAGGATGCTCAATCACACAAGGACACGTGCTCAACTATGTTCAGAGCAGCACTATTCATAATAGCCAGAACCTGGAAACAACCTAGATGCCTCTCAACCAAAGAATGGATAAGGAAAATGTGGTACATCTACATAATAGAGTATCACTCAGCTGAAAAAAATAATGACATCTTGAAATTTATGGGCACATGGATGGATCTAGGAAAAAACCATACTGAGTGAGGTAACCCAGACCCAGAAAGACAAATATCATATGTACTCACTCATAAGTGACTTTTAGACATGAAGCAAAGAAACACCAACCTGCAGTCTACAACCCCAGGGAAC
>PVIU01012144.1:26386-61428 GCA_004026605.1 Ondatra zibethicus
GGATCTATCTTGCCTGACCTCATGTGGGACACTGGCAACTGTTTCTGGATCTATCTTGCCTGACCTCATGTGGGACACTGGCAACTGTTTCTGGATCTATCTTGCCTGACCTCATGTGGGACACTGGCAACTGTTTCTGGATCTATCTTGCCTGACCTCATGTGGGACACTGGCAACTGTTTCTGGATCTATCTTGCCTGACCTCATGTGGGACACCGGCAACTTTCTGGAAGCTGATACTAGGCAAGGAAAAAGAGACCAGAGGACCAAGCTTGTACAGGTGACAGCAGCACAGGACTCTGAAGGGATAGGGTTAAAAAAGGGACATGAGGGGACCACACCACCAACCCCAACTCCTGTCTTTGCTTAACAGATTTTGAGAGTCACCTCTGGTCTTGGGACACAGTGCTGGAGGTATAGGGACTCAGTACCCAGAAACATAAGCAGAGGGAGCCTGGGGTTACTATAAAAGAGATATTAATAGTCTTTGTTTAGTATTATACATAAATTAAGATGCCTGTCAGGAAGTAAAAGGTGGCATCTCCCCCACACAGGGAATTCTGATTCAGTTGACACCAGGAAGAACAATGTAGATGCTCTAACTGAGACCGGGAAGAACAATGTAGATTGTCTAATTGACGCTAGGAAGAACATAGATGATCTCCTTGTGTTCAGTTGGGTCAGTGCGAGGCTAATGGACACAAATTGAGACACAGGCAAGTTCTGCTAGGTCCCACGACAGCGAGGAAAAATTTCCCAGTACTCCAAGATATTCACAGAACATCTTATGCACATCTAAGCATGAAGCCAATCTTCAGTTTGGGGTAGAATTCCTCATCTTTGTGGAAAGAGGGAAAATTGCTAATCAAGTCCAGTATGTCTTTAAAAAGGAAAGTCAATGACAGTAAACAGAATTACTATTAATTATGTACCAGGGCCTCAGACCTTAGCACAACTGACTCCTTGATGGAAGTACCATTCAGACTGTAAAACTCAGCACAGAGACAGCACCACCTTCCGAAACTAAAACAAAGACCTAATCCATCAAAATCCATAGCTTTCTTGCCAGGTGGGTGGTAGCGCACGCCTTTAATCCCAGCACTCGGGAGGCAGAGGCAGGTGGATCTCTGAGTTCGAGACCAGCCTGGTCTACAAGAGCTAGTTCCGGGACAGGCTTCAGGCTCCAAAGCTACAGAGAAACCCTGTCTTGAAAAACAAAACAAAAAGTCCATAGCTCTGGGAAAGTCCCTAAATGTCCTAACCCTGCCTTTTGTAGATCCTCTTCTGCTCACTGTCCTTGTTAACTGCAGTCTGTCAACCCAGGACACCGTTCTTGTGCTGAAAAGCTCACCCTGAGGAAGGCTCCGGGCTACACTGGGATCCTGGACTCTTGGTATTTCCAGCTCTTATCTTTCTGTGAATTTTGGGGGGATTGAATTCAGGCCACAAGGCTTCTTGTCAACTGCTTTTACCTATCCCACTGGGCACCTTGCAAGCCATTGTAGTGTTTTTATTTATTTATTTTTAAACAGGGCCTCACTATGTAGCCCTGGCTGGCCTGGAACTTTTTCTGTAGGTCAAGCTGGCCTCAAACTCACAGAGATCTCCCTCTGCCTCCCAAGTGCTGGGATTAAAGATATATGCTACCATGCCTGGCCCAATTTGAAGTCTAAAAAGATAAGCTATTAAATCTGTTCCCCACCCCACCCCTCTTTTTGTGACAGGGTTTCTCGGTGTAGCCCTGGTTGTCTTGGAACTCACTCTGTAGACCAGGTTGGCTTCAAACTCGCAGAGATCTGCCTGTCTCTGCCTCTTGAGTGCTGGGATTAAAGATGTCTGGCCTTTTCTACCTCCTTAATCTCAGAGAAAATAGTTTTGTTCCAGGAATGCACATTTTGGGATTCTCAAATACTTCATCAGAATGCTTTCTCCCCAGGCTGGCCCTTTGTGTGAGACAATCCAGACACATCCTCTGCCAGATTCCATAGAGTGGCAGGAGGCACACTTCTGAACAAAATTTACTTTTCTTAACATTGCCCTTTTATATCCTCCTTTGTGTTAACTCGATGAGGGTTAGGGATTGGAAGTCAACTTCCAAGCTCTTGGATTTTCATAGTTCTCCCACAGCCTGCTGCCTAAGCCGTCTAACCCCCTGAAAGGCGTTTGAGTAGACAGGAAGTACACCACATGTCCACTAGGCGGCAGCAGAGGAGCATGGAGGAAACTGCTCTGAAGGCTTTGGGAGTGGAGCTCGCCAGCTCCTCCGCAGCATTCCTATTCCAGGAGCCAGACGTGGGCGGCTCCTGGTCCTCGACCTATCACTGGCCACAGTGGCAAGTTTTGTACTAATCAGAGGAAGCTCCCATTGTTTTGGGTAGAGCAATGAGTGGTGAGTGACATTTGGATGGGTTTTAGTCCCTATCCATAACGTCCCATTGTAAGGTGGGTGAGAGGCGGAACTGAGTGCCAAGGGATATGATAGCCTGGGCAGCCCTTTTTCTGAAGGAGCGCGTCTTTTGCTACCTCTGTATTGCAGGTTTAAAAACCAGAGAAGCACCAAGGCTACATTGCCTTGCTTGCTGTTCCCCATCTGTCCAGCAGGAGACGCACCTGGCTTCTGGAGCCAAGCGCCTCCACCACTGGAGCCTTCGGATCTTAAGGCTGGAGGTCCATGCCTCACAGGGCTGGCAGAGGGAGGCGGAAGTAGGGGCAGCAGGCCCAGGTGGATACAACATGGCAGGCATCAGAAGGGCACAGCTGTGTTATCAGGGCGTAGCTGGCTTATTTGAGTCAGCAACTCAGAAGTTCAGCACCTTGTAGTTCTGGGGTCTCAAAGAGGGCAGTCAGGAAACAAGGGGCAGATCCGGAGAGGGAGCTTAAACGGCCTGCTTCAGTTTAGCGTGTGTCTCTCTACCGCACTCCCTCCAGTGGGAACAGCCAAGGAGGCCTGAGCATGGGGCTGGCCTGACACGACTGAAGACCACTTCTGCAGCCGCCCCCCTTCTCAGCCACGAGCAGCAGCTGACCTCCCGGCAGGGTCCTTGAAGAAAACATATGCCATTTGCTCTTCACTTTTGTGTTTGCCTGACCCCAAACAGGCTTCCAATGTATTGCCTGTCCATTTGGTGGGCATTTAGGTTTTTAATTCACAGTTGATTTTCTCTGGCCCTGGAAGGCTGTACTTCTCACATCTGCACCACAAGACCCTTCTCCCTCAGCCCATACTGAGCTAGGTCAGGACCTGTGTGTCCTCAATGTGGCCTGTGCCCCTGTGCCTGGCAGGGAAGGGGTGTGTCTCAATACCTGCTGTCCAAATGGAAACAAGGCTTGTTTGTATTTCCTCTGCCCTCTGCAGCTATAGCTTTCCCATCCAGGGACGATTGGCAGGGAGTGCACATGTGTGAGTGTGTGCGTGTGTGTGGCATGTGCACGTGTGTGTGTGTGCATATGAGCATGTGTGCTTGCACATGCATGCTTGTACACCCTGGCACCGGAGGTCAGGGTAAGCTATGTGGAGGTTGTACATGCACAGGCACAGACAGGTACAGGCAGGCTCAGACAGACATGCTCACATCAAGCCAGGAAACAGGAGGCTCTGGATGTGCAAAGGCAGACTGACGTTCAGGAGGCGTTTGCTCAAGTGTGGCAGAAGCTCTGCATCAGGCACAGAGCTTCATGGAGTCTCTCATCCCTGAGCATGGTGCTGCTGACACCCAGATCGAGAAGTGGAACAGGCCCCAAGGCCCACAGTGGACTTGTTAGCCAGCACAATGGAGGGTAGAGGGGCCTCAAGCCTTCACCTGTTGCCTCTAAGGCTTGGGTCTTGTCAGTGCTGCTTGAGGAACTTTCCTGACTCTTAAAAAAAAGATGGTGACACACACCTTTAATCCCAGCACTTGGGAGGCAGAGGCAGGCGGATCTTTGTGAGTTCAAGGCCAGCCTGGTCTACAGAGCGAGTTCTAGGACAGTTAGGGATGTGACACAGAGAAACCTTGTCTCTTAACCCCCCCAAAAGTGTGTGTGTGTGTGTATGTGTGTGCCTGCACATGTGTGTGCACCCATGGAGAACTGTTGGACCCCTGGGACTGGTGGTTGAAAGCTATTTGATGTCAGTGTTGGGAACCAAACTTGGTCCTCTGAAAGAGCAGCAAGTGCTCTTGACCACTTCCTGTTCCCTTTCTTAACCACTGACCCATGCTTCCTGTCCCCTTTCTTGAATCTTGAACTCAGCCCTGTTCTGATTCTTCTTCTACCATTTTGTTATTGCTCTACTTCCTCCAGCACTGGAGTGTGTGTGTGTGCATGTGTCAGTAAATATGTGTATGTGTGTATGTATATGTGTGTGAGTATGTAGTTGTGGGGATTCATTACGCCCAGCAAGCCATCTTCCTAACTATAAGTTTTTGTCTTAGCTTTTTACTTTTTGTTATCCTTGGAATTTCTTCAAGGCCAAGCTCTTTTTGGACAGCAGGTCTTAGCAGGTCCCACAGAACCTCAGGGTCCCAGGGCTTTGTGCAGTCCAGCAGCTGGGCTGTGAGAGTGCATGGCTCTAGTGTGTTTGCTTTCTGTCCCCAGGAAGTTACTTGAGACTGTGGGGATCAATGTTGGTGGAAAGAGGTTGATAGGAAGAAAATAGGGGAGTTCTGAGCCGAGTGGCCCCTTCCCATGGAGCCTAGCTAGCAGGGCCTCTCCTTCAGGCCCCCAGCCCTGCTGTCAAGGACCTGTTTCCTCCTCCCACCACTGGCCTGCTGACAAGGGCCGGCCCCATCTGGCCTAAGTCAGATGCTGAGGTGGCAGGCAGAGGAGGGGGTGGGGCTGGCAGTGTGCTGGAGCATTGGGCGGCCTGCCCTGTGCTGAGCTGGCAGCTGGTTCTGAGAGCAGGTGGGGCCCCACCCAAGCAGGCTGGGGCAGGTAGGGCAGGCCTGTCTCCAGCAGGGAGGGGAGAGAGGTGATGGGGCAAGCCTGGGCTTTGTTTTCACCAAGATGGAAGGTTGTGGGGGCAGTGGTATGTCCTGTGGGGATTCCTTGTGTGCTGGGGTGAAATGTGGCACATTTGTAGCCTGTGCACATGTCTGTGATTACATGCGTTTGATTCATGTGTGTTTCTGTAGTCCTACTGTGCTATATCCATGCATCCATCGGTCTAGGTAAGGTGTAGTGGATGCAAGTCTGTGTGGCATTTATTGAAAGACCTGTGTGGCTTTTGTATGTTGTTTTCAGAGAAAACATCCATGGGAGTCAGTGTTCAGATGTTTTTCCCACAGGCATGTGTGTTCCTGTGTACATGTGTGCAAATATGCACGTGTGTGTGCATGCGTGCCTGTATGTACATGCACCTGTGTGTCCCTCTTTATGTACACGAGTAGCCCAGGTGTTAGGCCCAAAGCCATAGCTCGCTGTGACCTGTCCTGTAAGTGGTGTGGAGAATGGAGGGCTTGAGTGGCTCTGGCTAGACCAGGACTGATTTATCCTCGTGCCTTCCGAAGGTCATGTTCCACCACCTTCTTGCTGGGTCTGTGTGCGTTTGAGATGAGCACAAACGACTGTGAGCCTGCATGGAGTAGCTCTGCTCGGTTTTACCTGTGCTGGGTTGTAGGTGTTGAGTGTGGGGCTTCCCATACAGACAGCAGGCAAATGCTCCACCCTGAACAATGTCCAGAGCTGGATTTTTCACGGAAAAGTTTTGTTTCTGAGGTTGGGTTTCACTGACTTGCCCAGGCTCACTCTTTAGCTCAGATCTTCAGCTTTCTGCCCTCTGGCCTCAGCCTTGTGAAGAGCTGGGATCGTAGGCCTTTGCCACCAGGCCTAACCACTTTGGGTTGTTTTTACAGCAGCAGGCACTGGCCGCTGGAAAGTACTGCCTCACAATTAGGCAGATCATCTGAATGTTGCTATAGTTTGTGATATGACAGAAAATTGGATTAAACACTGAAATCATCATAAGGGGTTGTCTATATTTATACAGATATCTATATCTCTGTGTGTGTGTCACTCTGTAGATCAGGCTAATCTTAAACTCCCTGCCCTCTCACCTCACCTTATCCTCCTAAGAGCTTGGGTGACAGACATGTGCCACCATGCCTAGCTCTGGTCATTCTTCTTTCATATAAAAACAGTGTTCCAACATAAAAGTAGCTTGCAGCTTAATTGTGCTGTTTTGTTTTTCAAGAAATCCATTGTATTTCTGTGTGCAGCTAAGTTCTTTATGAGTGTCCCGATTTGCCACACAGAAGTTATAAACATATGTATTTAGTGTTACACACACATACACATAAATAAAAATAAATAATAAAAATGATTTTTTTTCCTGTGAATATGTGACATGCTGTGTGTGTGCAGGGATACATGGAGATCAGAGGTCAGAGGTAGCCACTGTGTGTGCGTGTGTGTGTGTCTGCATGAGTTCCTTATATACTGTGTGGGCTAAGCTGACAAAATCCTTCCCACCTGGAGACTGGGAACACCCTGTCACCCACCCCCCAAGCCCACACAGGCTGACAGGTGGCTTCTTTCTGTTCTCTATTCAGGGTGGAGGGACCCTCCCTGGGAATGGAAGGTTGACATGATGTCCCCCAAGTTTGCTGAAGTGTGCTACGGTGGCTGCAGGTGGCCACTAGCGAGGAACCTAGGCAGCCAGAGCTAGTGAAAGAGTCTATGATGTAGAGTTTGATGGCTCTGGGTTCAAACTAGACTTTCCTTTTTCTTGTTCGGTGTGGTTTGGGACAGTCACTCTCTCTGCCTGAGTGGGCCTCTGTGAAATGGGACTGGTGCTCCTCTTCTTCAGAAGGTAGGATGCTCCCCAAAACTACTGCAGGGTTTGGTACTGAGTGCTCAGGGCAGTTGTGGGTTCCTTTCCTTTTTAAGTGACCTCCTGCGGTTGTGCTTTGAGACTCTACCAAGAGTGTGGAGCTGGAGAAGGCACCTTGAGTCTGGGTTATGGTCTTTAATCTGGCCTGACCTACAAGAGCCCTGGCCACCTGGAGCGAGGTAGAATTAGAGCAGAATTCCTCAAAGAATTCCCGAGCCAGGCAGAAAACTGGGATGGTGGTAGAGGGTGCAGAAAAGATCTGAAAACAGTAGCCATCGAGTGACCACAAAGGAATAACCTGTAGACTCCAGAAAACCAGTCTGTCATCTAGGCTTGCCAAAGTAAGGCCTGCAAACCTCAAGGGAGCAGACAGAATACCTTTTGTACAAGCACCATCACACCTTCCATTTCAAGGGAACAGAAGCTCCCTCATCCACTGCTTAGATGGAACCCCCACCCCCAGATGTTAGATTCTGCTCTCCCCTTCCCCCAGTGGGTAAACTGTCCCAGAAGGCTAGTCCCGCCACCCCCACCATCCCTGGGCGGCTCCCTGCTGACTCAGGCTGGCCCGGCTTAGCGGGGAGGGCCTGGGTGGGAAGAGGCACGGCCTAGGGCCAGAGGGGTGCGGTGGCGGGTGAGTCATCGTGGATCCGGCGCGGCGGCGCCGCCTGGCCCCGGCGGCCGTGGGAGCGCTTGCACACAGCCAATGTGCACTTGCCACCCGGCCCGCGCTGCCACGCCCGCCCCCCCAGTGGCCCGCTGCATCCGGTTCCCAGGTCCCCCCTCCCCGACCCTGGCGACCTGCAGATTCCACGACCTCTGCCTCCCGAGGGAGGCTCTGGGCTCAGGAGGGAGATGGGGGCCGTTTCTATAGATCCTTCTTGCCCTGCCACCCGCTTGTTAGGGCCATCCCACATCCCTAGGAGGCGCACATAGTGGGGAGGGGGCTCTGGGTTCTTACTGCGCCTCTCTAGGCTCTTCCCAGGTGGTGACATGGGGATGCCCAGTGCCTTCTCAAAGGGTACAGACTCCCTTGTTTGTTGTGGGGGTTGAACCCTGGCACTTCCTGTTGTAGTCTCATGGCCAAAGTTCTTTCTTCCGAGTCAGTCACAGCACCGACTACTTTCTGCTTCAGAAGAGCACCGCACTAGGAAAGTCATAATCCTAAGACTTTAGTGACCCCAGATGTTGACCCGCCTTCTCTGGGCCTTGGTGTCAGCACAATGCAACTGCAAAGAAACCTAGACAAGTTCAGATGGCAGGCCTGGATTGTCATATACTGTATACAAGCACAGGAGGACCAGCCTGAAGACCTTTCTTAGGATAGTTTGCTGTGAAGATAGAAAGTGTCTAGTAATTGACAAAATCCTCAAGAAATGGTAGGTTTGATTCTCTGTCACACAGATACAGCCTCACAAACACACACAGCCTGTGAGGACACAGGGCCTTCATCCACTCAGAACCTTAGACACGGATACATGTTCAGATACATACTAACACAGGTGTATTTGTGCCGAGCTATAGACACAACTACGGCCCCCACCACCAGGAAAGCGGCAACCCCTACAGGAACTATAAAATCAAGTTTTACTGCCCAGGGTGTGATGGGAACTGGCAGGCAGCTGGGCGGGGCAGGAGGCCTCCGCGTCAGGGCGGTGCCTGACCCGTCCAGCTCCCACTCAGCCCCAGGGTCAGGACGCCTTCATTTTCTAACACACCCTCCTCTGTCCCCAACACCAGTCACCCCATCTTTTTTCCGCTGTTGCCTAAAATCAGACCACACCCTCTTGCAACAACTGAGCCTCCCCCCAATCTATCCCCTGCTGGGTAGGTTTGGGGGTCTACAGAGGTGTTTCTTCCCGGCCAGTCCTGGGTTTCAGGGTTTGGCTCTGAGCACTTGGCTGCTCAGCTCTCTTCAGCTTGAAGGAGACAGAGAGGACTTTGGGCCCTGCATGCATGGTTTCCAGGTAGCCCCACTCCACTCTGCCTTGAGGTCCCTGTCCCCAGCCTTGGGGCTGCAGGAATCTGAAGATTGCTCTTTAGAGGAGAGAGAGAAAGAGAGAGAGAGAGAGAGAGAGAGAGAGAGAGAGAGAGAGAGCTAGGAAGAAGCCCCATGGCCCCATGCCTGGGCCTGGATTAATCCCACTCTGCCTAGAACTCAGGCTGTGATGGCTTGGCCTTCCATTTAGCATTTCACTATTGCGTTCATGTCCCTTCTCCACTGAGTACCCATGTCTGTCAGACCTGCTCCTACCTCACCGAATCTAGAGCTGCAAGGACGAGCCTCACGTCTGGTGTCACACAATGACTTTTAGGAGTAGGGCTGTGACTGAGAGGTTTCCTATCCTTGTGGCCAGAAAAGTCCTGAATGTTAGTGTCTGCTCTCTTCCAGTGCCTGGCCGTTTTTCTGTGAGCAGATCTGTGGTCTGACTCCTGCCAGGGTCTGGGAGGGAGATGCAATCCAGAAGGACTCAGGCCTTGTTCTCTACGCTTGATGGGGGAACGGATGTCAGGTCCCTGATGGAGACATATGTAGAGTGCTCATACCGGGTGACAGGACACACAGGTTCTAGGAAGTTTGGTAAGAGTCACCCTGGAAAAGGGTTTTGAGGGAGAGGTGACAAACCAAAGGGTGCCTAGTCTGTATGGGTCTTAAAGAAGGGGACAATGCTTGTTCTGTCCCCTCCACGGAGTACTCTACTGCTTCCAGCCCTCTGGCTGACTCTGGGGTTGGCCAGGAGGAACCAGATGACTTTTTGCTTAGAAAACTGGATAAAGGCGAAAGGAACATATGGAGCGCAGAAGCCTTTTTCGTGCCTGGTCTTTGATGTCCTGTCTGCAGAGTAACCTCCAGGACTGGACACTGGTCATTTTCAAGGCCTGAACTCCTGGAGGTCTGGGACATGGAGATTATTCCACTCTCCAGCCCTCAAGCTTCTCAGACAAGCCCTCCCGCCTCTGCATCCTGTCCCTTCCTATCGAAGAGTCTATGGAGGGCTAAGAAGGCCTTTTTTCAATATTTGGGCCCTCAGCAGGCCCTTTTCTCTTTTGCCTTCAGATTTTTCTCCCTCCCCCTCCACTTTGTGCCTAGGGCTTGGATGAGCCAGAAGGGTGGGGCTCCCAGTTGGCAAGACTCTATTTTGCTGGCTGGGAGTTTTTCAGGGCACTAATTAAGAGGAACCACCCAGAGAGAATGACTTCACTTGTTCACGCACACACCCTTCTGCCCTGCCCTCTCCAGTGCCCCCATTCACACGCCAGCCGGGGCTCAGGCAAGGGTGCAGGTGGAGGAGCCCACGGCAAAGGCAAGATCCTCTGTGTATGTCAACAAGCCAAGTGCAGGCTCAGAGCATTTTTGGCATTTCCTCCCCTCCTAGTCCAGTATTGCTGTGGCTGCATTTCTCTGGGTGTTTCCTTCCCATCTGAACTGCAGAGGCAGAAACTGACTCTGGGTGGGAAAGAAGAGGGAGTCCTCCCAGGTCACACGCCCCTCCCTATCCTTTGCCGCTGTGAGGAGCTCTTCCCCCGCCTGGGCTTCCGTCCCATCTGTCCGGCTTTCTCCCCTGTGGGGTGGGCCTCACCGGAGGGAACTTTGTAGGGCCGCCGTGTTCTGCTGTGGGAGGACCTCTCCTCATCACTTTCTTATCCTCTCTGCTCCCTAAACTCTCACCAAGGTGGAGCGACAAATCTTTCCACTCTGGTCCTCTGGGTGGCCACGTGAGCCTAAGGTGGGCTCTGGCACCCATGTTGGATATTTAAAGATGGTGCTTATAGCCCAGCGTTCCCATATACTCTTGCACTGCTTTTTGGTAAGACCATGCTGACTCACTTGGTCTTGGTTACCTAGTGGAGGGGCGAAATGTAAACTTCTGGGCTAACTCAGGATCTTCCGGGATCCTTGGTGCCAGGCAGAGTTACCGGCTCGGAGTGGGGAGAGGGGAGGGGCCAGGCTCACTTTTCTCAGTCTCCCTGCATTCTGGCATTGTCCTGTAGGGGTCGCCCTAAGATAGCTTTCCACAGACGGCAGCCGCCCATAGCTTCTTCAGACTTTGGGTCATATCTCCGACCCTCTGTCCCCCAGTTTGAACTCTTTCCTTCTTCCCGGGTCCTCCAGCTACCAGGAATCCAGGAAATGGCATAAAGACAGGGACAGAGAATTTGTGACAAGAGGCTCTGTAGTGAGAGGAGTGACAAATGTTGGTGGCTAGAAAGAGCACATGCAATCGATATGCAAACGAGCATGGCTGGACCGCCCTCCAGTCTGCTCAGGCAGGCATCCTCTTCCTAGGCCTGGGTGGGAGAGAGGTGCCCGGCTCTTCCCTTACAGTGCAGGCTAAATGCTCAATACCTCCCTTAATTGGCACCATAACTCAGGCAGGGGCTATTGTCCTCATTTTACATCTGTCTCCCATAAATGTTTCTGTTTTCTCCCGCTCTCTATTAAAGCAGAGGCAAATTTGGTATTAATACAGCAAGCGACACTTCTCTTCCCTCAGGGCCTTCCTGAGAGACTAAGAAAGAGGCTCTGGTCTCTGGTGAAAAGGTATTGAGAACCCCCAAAACATGGCAAGAAGGGGAGAACGGTGACACCATTTTCCCATCTGTCTGGACCTCCTCCCATGGCTCACAGACTCCATCGTCTCATAGATACAGACGCTCACCTGTTCAACCTCTAGCTCTTGCTGCATCAGTGACTTTTTAAAATTTTTTTTATTTTTTTCTGTGGCAAGGGAGAAACAGGGAGGGGATGTTGACTGGAACCTTCCTATCTAACTCATCACTGACTTGTTTTTAAGAAGCCTGGGGGCTGCAGGTGACATTCAAAATGATCCCTGCCCATGGAGGAAGAAAGGCATGGTGGTGTTGACATTGCTTTTCCCTTCCTCTCAGCTCCCTTAGTGCACTCTGCTCCAGCTTGGCCTCAGTGAGGAGCCCACCTTCAGCTCCTTAACCCCTGTTAGGGCTCCCCACTTACCGGCTTCTGCCATGCCTGCCCAGGCCCTCCTTCCCTCCACCACTCCTTTGGTCACTGAATCCCCTGGAGGTCCCCCAGCCTCTCTGTTTCTGGGGACAGGGAGGCTGACAAACAAAACCTGGTACATTCTTGGGCTGGAATTCATGGACGTCAGGATGGTACCCAGTGCTTGGGTCTCTAAGGGCCCTAGACTCCTGCTCAGGAGTAGCTGTGAAGAGGAAGGCCCAGGCTTAGGGGGCAGAGACATTGCAGCTTAACTTGAACTGGGGGGGGGGATTTAGGCAAAGACCCGCAGTTCCATCCTCTTCGCACTGCATTGCACAAGCTCCCATGCCCACCCTCCCCATGGAGGTGACCAGATCTCAGCCTCCTCATCTCTCTCCTCTATTCACACGTCTCCCTTTCTCTCTGAGGTCATTATGTGTCCCTCTGACCACCAGCCACCTACTACTCCCCCAGATTTTCCATCTGGTGTAAGCGTCTCTCTCTCTTTGGGCTCCCCTCACTCTTAGAGTGGGGAGAAGAGCAGGGGTGTCGATGCCAGTCAGAGAGCAGATAGACACAGGATTTGAAAGAGGCATTACACACAACTATGAACTCCAGTTCTGCCACCTTTGGTTGTGTGATCTAGGATGAGTTCTTTAGGTTGGTTGAGCCTTACTTTCTCACCTATAAAATGAGGCTAGCCGGTGGTGTCATACGGCAGAAACAGAAACTAGTTGCTCATTAAATGGTGATCTTCGTGCATGGTATCAACCACAAGAGGTGACTTCCAGGAAGAGAGGCCATGAAGGAAGCACCCCCTAACCAGCCCCTTTCCTGATTTTGCTTCTGGAGAGATGTGGGTGGAGCAGAGCTCCGGCCCTGAAAGGAGAAGGTCTTGGGCTCTGGAGAGCCCTGCGGGTGCCCATGGCAGGGAGTGGCCTGAGCAGGCGGTTTGAGAGGCTTTCCCCGTCTAGAGGGGCTTGAATTTCTCAGTTAGTCTTTCAGAGGAACAGGGGTGGAGAAAGGACACCAACCTACAGGTCTTACCCAGAGGGAGCATCCCATGCAGTCTGGCTTTGGTCTCTTTCCAGTTTCGATCAGAAGGAGGTGTGAGGCTGGGCGGGGTGGAGTTGGCTTTTCTTTAGAAAACCTCAAAGCTTAGGAAGAGAAAAACATCAAGCTAGAGTCTGTCCTACAGCACAGGACAATGCTGTCAGCGACGAAACCCCCATGCCAAGAGTTGTGTGTCTGGGATGTGTGGGGACATGGGCGTCCACATGCAACCTCAGCTAGCAGCTCTTACACCTTCATAACACCTGGCTCTGGCACACTGGATCCCTCTCACACTCCTTACACATCGGCACACATGCACACCCTTGGTGCTCATTCATGAAGGCTCCACTTTCCCCCACCCTTCAACACACCTGTTCCATACATGCAGGGCATCTTGTTTTTTTCTGGGAGACAGTCTGGGTTTGCCCAGGCCTTGTCCTCTTGTTTTAGCCTCCTGAGTGTTGGGATTTCAGGCGTGTACCACCATGTGTGATTGCCCTTTCACTGATGCTCGTGTGAGCACACACAGGCAGTTCTACCTGGTCATACATGATCTCTTTCCATGTTCACAATCATGCCTTGCTACTCTCAAGCTCTGTCAGAGCAGAAGTCAGGAAGGCCAGTATCCAATAGGGTAGGCCTGGCAGGTGAGCAGGGGCCTGACAAAAGCCAACAGCTGGTGGCTGCCTTTTGTTCCGAGGGCTCTGCAGCTGTCATCTAGTTTCCACACCCGCTGCTACGAGAAGTCGGGTTCTTATTCACTGATCATAGATGGGGAGCTTAGGGAGACTAAGCCTGAGGTCCCACATTCACTCCTCCTTAGCCCACAGGAACCTGTTTTCCTGACCTTACCTAGCTCTTTCTGAGCCTTACCTAGCTCTTTCTGGGCCTTACCTAGCTCTTTCTGGGCCTTACCTAGCTCTTTCTGAGCCTTACCTAGCTCTTTCTGGGCCTTACCTAGCTCTTTCTGGGCCTTACCTAGCTCTTTCTGGGCCTTACCTAGCTCTTTCTGGGCCTTACCTAGCTCTTTCTGAGCCTTACCTAGCTCTTTCTGGGCCTTACCTAGCTCTTTCTTGGAAACGCTACTAGAATCTCAGGCTTCAGCTTCCCAACTAAGTTTTGTGACTTTTCTGGGGACCAGCTGTGACATTTAAGTCCTGAAAAAGGCCGCGAATCACTAGCTCTCTGAAGCTCCTCCATATTCAGTGATTTATTCCAGCATTGGGCACCCACGTGGTGGTGGTGAGAAGGGACTTCTGGGAAGCTTTGTTCCCGGGGTAGCATCCCTTTAGGTTCCCAGTACAGTTCAGGCTGCAGGAACCTGGGCCACCTGCAGGGGGAGTCGAGTGTGGGAGAATCTTGCTCCTGCCTGGAATGCTGGGAATGAGTCTGTCCTGGAAAAGCCTGGGCACTGTCTGGGACCTCGTCTGGACTTTGCTACAGTGCTCCCTCGGCTGGCTCCCCTGTGTGTGTATGCGTGTGTGAGAAGCTGTGTAAGAGAACACTCAGCCGTGCACAGTGATTTATATGACACAGATGGGGAAGCCTGTTGGAATCTTTGTGTATTGTGTGGTCTCACTATAAAAACACATATGCACCCGGTGGTGGTGGAGCGTGCCTTTAATTCCAGCACTTGGGAGGCAGAGGCAGGCAGATCTCTGTGAGTTTGAGGCCAGTCTGGTCTACAAGAGCTAGTTCTTGGATAGGCACCAAAGCTACACAGAGAAACCCTGTCTTGAAAAACTAAACCAAACCAAACTAAAACAAACCATATAGACAGTTATAAATGATGCTTCCTCTGCATGGGATGTGATCCCACTCTTGACGTATGAATATACAGATATGTACACACTTAAGCACAGGTCATAGGCATGATTGTAACACGTAAGACCAAAGCTGGCTATCTTTCCTTTTTTTTCCCCTCTTTTTCTCTTCTTTTCCTTATTTACATGCAAGGTCTGGAACATGCGGGGTAAACACTCTACTACTGAGCTGTGGCCTCAGCCCAGGCCTGGATTCCCAGTTGCTTTGTTCAGTGCTGAAACAGCATCTGGCCTGTAGTAAGTATAAAGAAAACAAGCTACGAATGAAGGATGTTGATGGGCAGTTTGTGTTTACAAGTGTGCCTGGAAGGCCGTGCTCTCATATTCTAGTGGGCTTCCAGGGGATCAAAGTTTTGAAAGAGTTTTGTTTTAATTTTCCTAACATTATTTAAAAGTTTATTAAGTTTATTTATTTACGTATGTTTTATGTATGTGTGTGGGCATCTACATGTGGAGGTCAGAAAATAACTCAAGGAAGTCAGGTCTCACCTTCTACCATGGGTCCTGGGGGTTGAACTCAGGTCTTTAGGCTTGATGGCAAGCTTCTTACCCAATGAATCATCTCTCCTGCCCTGTATTTTTTCAAGAGTTATTTTATTGTCTGTTGTTTTAAAATGTCAACAATGGGCTTGTATTATTTGCATCTAGGACAGGAAGTACCTCAGGCTTAGATACCCTCATCCACATTTGAACTGACATGTCTAGATTTAAAAAGTCAGGCATTGGGTGGGATCTTCTTGCCCCTTCAGTTCCTCCACCAGCTTCATCCTTCGGCAGTCATGTCTCCACCCTCCCACCCCTACTAGCTTAAGCTGGTTAGGCCCTGGAGCTTTCATGCCACCCTAGCAGGCAAGGTCATGCACCAACGGGCTAGCTGACTCAGGGGCTGGGAGAGCGCCTGGGCGGGCAAGCAAGCAAGCAAGCAAGCAAATGCCTCCAAGACTGAGGGGAACCAGGCGAACACTGCAGCAGGGAGGACTGAGGTTGGACAGGAGAGCTTCCTGACTGCACGGAAGGTGAGCTCCTAGAGCCGTCCTTACTGCTGCTGGAGCAGTGGCTCCACCCCCCTAGGTCCCTGCTGGAGCAGTGGCTCCACCCCCCTAGGTCCCTGCTGGAGCAGTGGCTCCACCCCCCTAGGTCCCTGCTGGAGCAGTGGCTCCACCCCCCTAGGTCCCTGCTGGAGCAGTGGCTCCACCCCCCTAGGTCCTAGAGCCGTCCCCACTGCTGCTGGGACAGTGGCTCCACCCCCCTAGGTCCTAGAGCCGTCCCCACTGCTGCTGGAACAGTGGCTCCACCCCCCTAGGTCCCTGCATCTGAAGCACCCAACACAGCGCTTAGGTTTGAGGTGGTGGGTAACAGTGTGATGAGGTAGGGGTGCTGAGGGTCCCTTCAGGCTCCAAACTACAGGGTGAAGGAGTGCCGGCCTATTAAGTGCTTGTTTGAATCTTGCTATGTGATCTTAGGTAGCTGATTTCCTCTCTGGGCCTCCTTTTGCTTTGCAATGAAATGAGGGCGCTGTGCAGGACTACCCGATGGGTCTCCCTGCTCCGCCATTCCCACCGGCACAAGCTGGGCTCTCTGCAAGTGTTTGCTGCCAGCTGTTCTTTAGTTGTATGCCATTTTGGTCCATATTCCCCAACATCAGGCATGGTGGCTGCCCAGATTCTGGGTGGTCATAGACAGACCCTAGGTCCAGGGAGCTGCTGTCTGCTGCCCCAGTCCCGAGGTCTTCCTCTGAACATGCTGGCTATACCTTGACCTCATGCAGATGTGACTCAGCTCAGGGTGATTGGAGGAAGATCTCATGTTTTTCCTTTGGGGAACTGAGTGGGTTAGGGGTTAGTTAAGAAATTAAGGTTATTTCCTAATTTCAGGGCAGTTTGGGAGAGATGCCTCAGCCTTCTGTCCTCTCCAAACCTGCTTTTCTCTCTTGCCTTGTTTTCTTTGTCTCAGCGTCTGTTTCTCTCTCTCTCTGAGACTGAGTCTCAATATGTAGTCCTAGCTTACCTGGAACTCACTATGTAGACCAAGCTGGTCCTGAACTCACAGAGATCTCTGTCTCCTAAGTGCCAGGATCAAAGGCATGCACCACCACAACAGGCTTTATTGAAACCCATTTTTAAACTTTTTATTTTTGAGACAGGCTCATATAGCCCAGGCTGCCCTCAAACTATGTAGCTGAGGATGACCTTGCCTCCACCTCCACTGGGGATTCCAGGTGTGTGGTACCATGTGTGGCATGTGGTACCATGTGTAATGCTAGGGACTGAACCAAAGATCTTGTGCTTGCTAGACAAACATCGCACCAGTGGAGCTAACCTCTAGACCTTTTACCCTAGACCTGACATCAAACACTGTTTTCATGTAGCTCAAGCTGACTTTGGGCCATAGTCTGTCTGTGTCAGCTTCCTAAGTGTTGGGATCACAGGTGTGTGCCAGAACACTTGGCTCAGCTTGTATTTTCTAGGGTTTGTGTGTGTCAGGGGCATGGACCTTTGCCTCTGTCAGAGTTCCCTAAGCTTTTCTGAGACAATGAATCGAGTAATAAATCCATTTACATCACAGCTCTAGGTTAACTTATCCAGATGTTCTTCAGCGTGCTGTAGCGTGGCCGTAACGTGCCGTAGCATGGCTGGAGTTGGTGCTGCCCTCACTGGCTGCCAGGTGTCCTTCATTCTTCAGAGTTGGGGGAGACACTTAACAGACGTCCATTAGTGGACTGTGGGTTGCCTTGTGTAGTTTGAAAATATCCCTCTCTCAGACTGTTCCTTGGGGACAGGGTAGAATCTGCCCCCAACTCCATGGCAAGACAGGACCCTCTGCATGGCTCAAGGAGAAGGCTGGTGAGCTGTGGAACCTGGGATCTGTTCCAAAGAGCCGTGGCACTCCCCTGGCCATCCCGGCCACTTCCAGGCTCAGGAGCACTGGGGAGTTTTCCCCAGAAGCAGGCTGGCTGTCTCGGGAGCTGTGCCTGGTAATACACCTCACAATAGTTACTGGGCGAGAGTTGTTGCTAGCACCTGCAGCCCAACCGGCAGAACCTGACTGGGTCACCAGGGCAGTGCTGGGGGCTGGGCCCACATGGGCAAGTCTGGACTCTCAGCTCAAGTCTTGTGGTCTGAGCACAGTTCCTTCTTTATCTCTCAGTGGCCGCTAGGTTATGTCTAGGAACATGTGATGCCTCCCATCCTGGGGGCAGTCACCCCACTCACCCCGTGTGTGTGTGTGTGTGTGTGTGTGTGCGCGCGTGTGTGTGCTGGAACAAACAGGAACACAAACTGTGGCCTCGTTTCCCACGTCTGTCTTCAGTGATATCACCACAATAGCCTGCAGTCAGCCACAGTGGGCACATTCATATGGCAATGGCAACCATACCTGCGGTTCCAGCTACATGAGAGGCAGAGGCAGGAGTACTGAGAGTTTAGTGCCTGGGCTTCTGAGTGAACTCAAAGGCAAGTCTGGGCAATTTAGGTAGACTGACTCAAAATGAAAGCGAAAAAGCGGGCTGAGCGCACAGCGTGGGGGCACAGTGTTTGCACAGCACCTGAGCAGTTCCAGGTTGGCTTCCCAGACCTCAACAATCAAAACCCAAAAAATGAAAAGGAAAAGAAGAGAGGAAAATGGCAAATGCTGGGAAGCAGCCATCTGTCCTCTCCCGGAAGGATGGAGAGCGAGGAGAACCAGGCTTGTAACTGGAGCTTGCTTCTGCTGTGCTGCTGGGCCCCTGTGGCAGAGGAGAGCAGCATTCTCCTTGGGCCTTTTCCCCCAGTCCTTACCTCAGAACGCACACTGTGTCACAGAAGGTGTCTGGGAAGCCTTTCTGGACTGAGTTTGGAAGATCCTTATCTTGGGTCTCTTGGGGATCTTGGACAAATTTTCTGATTTTCTGTATCTGTAGAGTAGATAACCTTGTTTCCTCTGGAGCAGGGGATGAAGACATTGAAGAGGGTTCTGTATAGTGATGGCGCTGAGAGGTGACCCATGACATGCTTGCAAATGGGTTTTATCAACCTACACTTGGGTGTCAGCTCTCACTCCCACTGTCCCTCAGAACCCAAGACACTGGCGTACTTCCAGGTGCAGTTTTGCAAACCTCTCTTGAAGTTTCCATCTTGGGATGCTCCCCTCCTTGGTTTGGGGTCTTTCTCTGGCCAGGAAGGGACAGCGTAGACTTCAGAGTGGCTCACTGAGGCATACCCATTCCTGGTTGCAATAAGCCCATTCCCCAGAGAGTGCCAGCATTCCCCTGTGGTAACTCCGTGAGGAAAGCATGGCTCCCTGTCCCCAGTCCTGCAGGGGAGGAGCTGGGGCAAATAGGGCCAGCTGTGCTGCCCAGCCTAGGGCAGAGGAAGAGTGGGCTACTGTCTGTAATGTCACCAAGAGGATGTCATCACCAAGACTGCTAGAAATGGGGAAGCACAGTGCATGGTTACAGGTCAGAGCCTGGGGTGACAGTCCCAGTAAGCTGGGTTAGTCACCTGCTCTAAGTCAACTAAACAAACCAGTAACATTAAAAGCGTTGACTGTGGCCACACTGGGAAGAGAAACAGGCCCTGTGACTCTCCTTCTAACCTGACGGCATCTCTGGGTCCTGGCATAGGGTTAGGTTTAAGCAGAGGACCAGAGCTCTTCATAGGCAGGCAGTGCTGGCCAGGGTGTGTTCCCACCCACCACTGAGATATCACTGCCTTGCCTCTAGCCTGACCAAGCTGTAAATCTCACGGGAACAAAGTCTCCTCATGTGACTGGCCCAGGCTTTAACCTTTTCTTCTCTCAGTGTGAAATTCCTGGGAATTCCAATTTCTTGGAATTCTATAGTCGGATAGTCAAAGCGAGGGACACAAGTGTCTCTTTAGAATATTTTCCCTCCTGCCAGGCAGGCCCGTTAGAGTTACCACCTCCTGCCTGGACCTCACCTTGGGGAATCGTCTGGTGCCCATGTAGCAATAGCAACAACACAAATGTGTGTTTTCTGAAGGAGGCCACAGGGCCACAGACAGATCTATTACATATTAATAATTAAGTCCTGTGTGCATATTATTTAAAAAATTAGAATGAACTCCTTGAAGTGGGGTTTGTAGGATGTAATTGTTTATAGTCTGGAGAGGAGAAAAGTGAACTGGCTTGAGTTCCATTCAAGGGGCTGGTGAGGTAGTGTAGACCAGTCGTCCCAGTACGTGGGAGGCAGAAGGAGGGGTGTCTGGAGTTCAAGGCTTGGCTACAAAAGATACCCTACCTTAAAACAACAACCCACACAACAACAACAATAACCCACACAACAACAGCTGCAGCAGCAAGAAGTGCATGTAAAGACACCTGGCAAGTCCTCAGCGACTGAAGCAGGGACGTGATGGCACTAGGCAGATGCAAATGATGGTTGCTTGGGAGAATCAGGATAGCCAAGGTTAAAATTTGGTTCATTTCTCAGCTGCAAAAGTCAAAGCCTGGAGGGAGGTTCCATGGTGACCGAGTCAAGGGGAAGTCACTGTACTGTCCAGGATGGGTAGAGGGAGTTGCTCAAGGGAAGGTAGGATGGAGAGGCTTTCCTGTTGGGGTCCCTCAAGCAGAAACCAGCATGGAGGGACAGGGAGGCTGAGTGAGTGTTCCAGCCTCAGCCACGGAGGGACAGGGAGGCTGAGTGAGTGTTCCAGCCTCAGCCACGGAGGGACAGGGAGGCTGAGTGAGTGTTCCAGCCTCAGCCACGGAGGGACAGGGAGGCTGAGTGAGTGTTCCAGCCTCAGCCACGGAGGGACAGGGAGGCTGAGTGGGTGTTCCAGCCTCAGCCACGGAGGGACAGGGAGGCTGAGTGGGTCAGCTCTGTCTCCACTCCTCTGCCTCGGCTCTGAGCATCTGTGATCCTGGGGAGGACCCGGGTTTCCTGGGCTGGGTCAGGAGCAGGACCCTTTGACACTGCTGCTTCAGGGAAGACTCCAGGCCCTGTCCCTGTCCCACACTTGCTTCAGGGGCACTCAGTACTTCATTGCATGTGCTAGTTCTACAGAGGGTCCCCACCCACTCTTTTTCCTTCACCAGACTGCAAGGGCCTGTAAGGCAGAGACCTTTGTTAATGTTTACTTGACCTGGTCTAGCCCGGCGTCACAAACATTCTGTGTGTTTCATGAATGTTGACAGAATGAGTATGTGTTGAGATGGAATTTCAGTTTTGGATCTACTGTGTGGTCTTAGGTTAAGTAGTCCTACCTCTCTGTTGGCTAAAGTCTCCTCCTTTAACACTGACATTACTGGGTGCCTGAGAGCAGCACTGTTTGGTGGTAGGGAGCAAAGACTTGGGGACCCTGCTACTCAGGAACAGATTCCTGGCTCTGCTACTTACAAGCTGTGTGGTCGTTAGCAAATTAATTGTTCTTGCTGTGCCTTTATTCTATAGGTTCCCTTTCTGCAAGATTGCACTGGTAATTGCGCTGAAGGTGGCAAGGGAGCAAGCTGTGTGGGCATCCTGGGCACCACCTAGGAAGGGGACGAGGAAGGGCAAAGGCTCTGAAGTGCAGTGTTCAGAGCTCAGTCCAGGAAAACCAGGGATGACCTGGCCTTTTTCATGTTCCGTTCTTTCCTCTTTATATCATAATTGTACTTAAAGACTTGTTTTATTACCTATCTAATGCCTGTTTCTGCATTAGACTCTTAAATATCCTGGTATTGGGGCTGAGCTTTGTTCTTAGCTAAATTCTCATCACAGGGCTTGGCATACAGTATGTGCCTAGCCATGTTTGCTGAGTAAATCCATGGCGACTGGGAGAGCAGCAGCAGCAAACCAACCCCATCTCTCACAGTCGCCCCGGAGAAGGGAGGCAGAGGAGGGCGTCACAGTGCCTGTGTGTGTTTGCACTGCTGGGCTGTGCTGAGCACGAAGACCCAGCCTCATGATCCTAGCCACTTCCATTTTGTTGTCGGTGACCTAGTAGCTTGCTCTTCAGCCCCCTGCACCTCTAAATTGTGGTGCCATGTATGATCCTCTCTTAATCTCTCTTTCTGACCCTTTCATGCATGTATATAACGGATTTTGGTCACTTCACCCCCATTACCCTCTCTTGCTCCCTTCTCACAGATTTCTCCTCTTTCCAGTTGTCTCCTGCCATCCCCAACTTATCCCGCCACGTGGATCTTGGGCACTACTGGGTCATTAAAAGAAAGTTAATGTTTGTATGTGTGTATGTGTAAATGTATGCGTGAATGTGTGTATGTACATGTGTATATGTGTGTGAATGTGCATGTATTTGTGTATGTGTGAATATGTGTGTAAGTTTGTGTATTTATGAATGTATGTATTAGTGTGTGTATGTGTGAATGTGTGTGTGTACGTATGTGTGTATATGCGAATTTGCGTATGCGTGAATTATGTATGTGTATATGTGTGAATGTGTGTGTGTGAGTGTGTATGTGTGTATATGTGAATTTGTGTATGTGTGAATGTGTGTATGTGTATATGTGATGTGTATGTGTATATGTATGTATGTGTGAATGTGTGTACATGTATGTATGTGTGACTGTGTGTATGTGTATATGTTTGTATGTGTGAACATGTGCACTTGTGGAGATGGGAGGACAACTTGTGGGAGTCAGTTCTCCTACCCATGTGGATTCTGAGAACTGAACTAAAATTGTCAGGCTTGGGGACAATCCTGTACTTCAAGATCTGTCTAGTTACCTATTTAATGTCTTGCTTCTCTACCAGACTCTACCTCCTGAGCCATCTTTCTGGGGTCTTTAAAATGACCTCACATTTACCACTGGGTTTTTTTTAGAAGATCCCCATGTTTTTACCAAAGATCACTTTTTGCCAGGCCCATAATCCAAGCTACTCCAGATTCTGAGGCAGGATGCTTGCCAAATTTAAAACCTGTCTGGGTTGCAGAATGAGTTCAAGGTCAGCTTAGGCAACTGAATGAGACTCTGTCTTAAAGTAAAGGGAAAAGAGGAATCAATCAGACTAAACTCAGTGGCAGAGGGCTTGCTGAGCATACACAAGGCCGTGTGTCCCCGGTGTCACATATACACAGGTCATCCCTTCAATCTAATACTGCAGGTTGCATAGTGAATGCTACACCCTGAGCCGGCTTGCTAGAAGGCCAAAAAACATTGTCAATAAGGTGATAGGGCCTCTGAAGGTCTGATTTGCAGGAGAAGGCTCATTTGGGCAGTTCGGAGGGTTCCTAGAGTAGACGGAGTGGGGGTGCAGCTTCGTTTAGTGTACTCTGTGTGGGTGGCATTGTTGGCCAAGTCCCTCAGATGCCAGAGTGAGCCCAGAGTGGCCTGAACTCAGCTGGTGCAATCTCTCTGGTTACCTAAGGAAGCACGGTCTATGCCTGCCCCACACCCTCAGGAGCCTGAGACCTTGAAGCTTCCTGTGAATCTCGTGTTCTGTGACATCACAGGTACGGGGAAGCTCCATGGGTGAGGCTTTGATGCCAGGCTTGCTGTGACCTCTGTCCTCCTTCAACATAAAGGGAGGAAGGGGCGGTAGATCTCAGTCCTCATGGGACCCCAGGGATATATTTAAGCAGAGTCCACCGAGACGGCAGGAAGGAAGATCCCAGGCCTTTTACCGCCCTCTCTTTAAAAAGTTTTTAATAATTATTTTAAAACTTCATATAACGTACTGTGTCTTTATCATTTCTGGGTCTCCTATTCCCTCTCCAGCTCTTCCCATGTCACCCTCCAAATTTATGATCGCTTTTAAAATAATAATAATAATAATAAATTTTGAGACAGGGTCTCACTATGTAGTTCTGGCTGTCCTGGAATGCACTCTGTAGAACAGGGTAGCCCCCAACTCACAGAGATCTGCTTGCCTCTGCCTCCAGAGTGCTGGGATTGAAAGCGTGCACAGCATGCCCAGCCCCTTTAATTATTATTGTTATTGAGTGCATTTAGCTCTGCTTGTATGTACATGTGTTCAGGGCTGACCACCTGGGACTGGACAATCTATGTGGCAGCTCATTCTTGGAAGAGAATGAGTACCCTTTCTTTTTTAAAAATTTTTTATGTTTTTCAATTTTTTATTTTTCTATTCAAAAATTGACCCTTCCTCCCCTTCTCCCATTCCCCTCCTGCTCCCCCACTAACCCTCCTTCCTCCCCCTCCATCCTTAAGAGAGGGCAGGATATCCTGCCCTGTGGGAAGTCCCCTCCATCCTGGCCTAGGAAGGTGTGCATCCAGGTAAACTAGGGTCCCAAAAAGCCAATACATGCAGAAGAGACAGGTCCCAGTGCCATTATTGATGGCTTCTCAGTCCGTCCACATTGGCAGCCACATTCAGAGATTCTGGTTTGATCATGTGCTCATTCAGTCCCGGTCCAGCTGGATTTGGTGAGCTCCCATTAGATCAGGCACATTGTCTCAGTGGGTGGACCAACCCCTCGCGGTCCTGACTTCCTTGCTCATCTTCTCCCTCCTTCTGCTCTTCAACTTGGGAGCTCAGTCCATTGCTCTGATGTGGCTGTGGGTCTCTGTCTCTATCTCCATCCATCGGACGAAATTTCATGTTCATCTTTTTGGGTCTGGGTTATCTCACTAATGAGTACCCTTTCTTAGCAGGCGTTGACAACCTGGAGCTCTTCATCCTGGGCTGGGATCATGTAGAATTTTTTCTGTTCACACTGGCAGGTCAACTGATATTGTCACTATACTGGTCTTGTTTGGGCAGCTGTACTGTTGAGAGCTCACGGGGGCAGTGTCCCTAACATATAGAGAAGATCCTATGTCACAGCAGCTGTCTTGCTTCTCTGGCTCTTACAATGTTTCTGTCGCCTCTTTCATGAGGCCACATGAGGGTTGTGTTGCAGATGTAGCAGCTGGGGTTGGGCCCAGTCCCTTATCCTCTGCATTCTGACCTCTGTGTACCCCTGTGATGGTTTTCATCTCTTGCAAAAATAAACTTCTTTGATGAGAGCTACACACATCTTTGGTTATAAGGATAAGTTAAAAATTATATTGGTTTAGGAATTGGCAGTAGTGGGTTCTCCTCTGGCCTATGGCTTCTCCAGCCTTAGGTAGCTGGCTCGGTTTACAGTACCAGGAACACATTCCCTCCTGTTGAGTGGACCTTAAGTCCAGCTAGACAGCTGTTGGTCACCCCGAGAAAAGAGCATCACTATTGCATCATTGTGGGGATCTTTTGTGTGGTCCAGAGGCTTTACAGTGGGTAGGGCTGTTGATTGCTCTTCTCCCTTGGTAGCATGCATAGTGCCTTCTGTCACTATGAGAGCCAGTTCCCAGGGAGGAGGCTTCCAGGAAGTTCCAGCTTGGTTCCTTCAAGCCCTGTGTCCTAAGCGTGTGATGTCTTCATCAATAAAGCCTTACCTTATTTATTGCCTACTGGGAGGCAACAAAGAGCAATGACAATGGCCTATATTGTTTTGAGGGTCTCTTAGACCACCTTTGACCAAAAACTCAAAGGAAGGTCACCATGCCTGGCACTATTTTCTTTCTTCTAGGTAGTCTGTGGCTCTTGGGAAGAGCATTATTGCTCCAAGTGACACATCTTCATTTAAATTATTCATATATGTATACAATGCACTTATATATTATATACATGTCATAATTATTTATATATCTACACACATGCACTTATATGTTATATATGTGTTGTAATTTTAATATACATATACACATGCACTTATACATTATATATGTTGTAAATTTATATATGTATAAACATACACTTATATATGTGTTGTAATTATATATGTATACACATGCACTTATACATTATATATGTTGTAAATTTATATATGTATAAACATACACTTATATATGTGTTGTAATTATATATGTATACACATGCACTTATACATTATATATGTGCTGTTAAGTAAACTTACAATAGTGTTTCCTTATGCTTTTAAAATCTTTCTTGGGGTTTTCTGTCCCCCTTCTCTCCCAGATAACGTCCCCACCCCGCTTTTCCCTTTTCTCAGTTTATAGAGCCCATGTTCTGCTAGGTCCTCTTTACAATCCTCCCCAGCGTGCAGGCTTCTGCAGTTATTCCAGGCTACATACATCTAAAGATTCAGAGGAAGGATCCACAAATAAGAGAGAAAATGTGGCATTTGTCTTCTTGGATCTGGGTTACCTCAGTTAGTAGAAAATGCCCTAGTTCCATCTCGGACTGTTCATGATTTCGGTTCCCTTTACAGCCGAGTAGTATTCCAGCACACATCCCAGGCTCGCCAGCATTCATTGTCTTGGTGTTAACCATTCTTACTGGGGTGCTGTGAAATCTCAAAGTATTTTTTCACATCTTATTTATCTATTTGTGCATGTGTATTTGTGTGTGTGTGTGTGTGCGTGTGTATTTGTGTGTGTGTGTGTATGTGTGTGTGTGTGTGCATGTGTATTTGTGTGTGTGTGTGTGTGTATTTGTGTGTGTGTGTGTGTGTGTGCATGTGTGGAGGTAGAGGATAACTTGTGAGAATTAGTTCCCCCTTGCTACCATGTGGTTCTCAGCAATTGAACTCAGGCCATAGGGCCTGGCAGCAAGCACCTCTATCTGCTGAGTTATCTCATCAGACTTTCAAAGTATTTTAAACTGCACTTCCTTAATTGCTGAGAGTGTTAAGCACTTTGAGATTTTTTTAAACCTTTTTAATCTTTTCTTTTTTTCCTCTTTTTTTATTACTTTATAAATAATACCAATTAAAATTCCCATTTCCTTCTGTCCTCCTACTTCCCTCCCACTCCCCCACACACCTTTCCCCCTACCCCCTCCAGTCCTAAGAGAGGGCAAGGTACCCTGTCCTGTGGGAAGTTCAAGGTTCTCCCCTCTCCATCCAGGGCTAGGAAGGTGTGCATCCAAAGAGAATAGGATCCCACAAAGCCAGCACATGAAGTAGAAACAAATCCCAGTGCCATTATCATTGGCCCCTCAGTCGGCCCCAATTGTCAACCACATTCAGAGGGTCCAGCTTGATCCCATGCACATTCAGTCCCAGTCCAGCTGGATTTGGTGAGCTCCCATTAGATCAGGCACACTGTCTCAGTGGGTGGACCAACCCCTCGCGGTCCTGACTCCCTTGCTCATCTTCTCCCTCCTTCTGCTCTTCAACTGGACCTTGGGAGCTCAGTCCAGTACTCCCATGTGGGTCGCTGTCCCTTTAATCTTTTCTTTTAAGAACTCCCTGTTCAGAACCATAGCCCATTTTTTTTAAATGGGGTCATTTGTTTTCACAGCTTTGTATTTGAGTTCTTTATCTTTTATGTTCTGGGTATCAACCCTCTATTTGATACACGGCTGGCAAAGATGGCTCCACTCTGTGGATATCCTCTTAGTTGATTCTTTCCTTTGCTGTACAGAATCTTTTCAGTTTTACGAGCTTGTATTTTCAGTTGTAAATTCCTGAACGGATGGCGCCTTATTTAGGAAATCCTTTTCTATACCTATGTCTTGTGGGGTACAGCTTATGTTTTCTCCAGCCGCTGAGCATTCAGGTTAAACACTGAGGTCTTTGGTCTACTTGGAGTTGATTTTTAAGGAGGTTGATAGATACGGGTCTTATTTTACACTTCTACATGTGGGCGAAGCTTCCTTTCACAGTGTCTCTGACAGTGGTGAGCATATTTTGGAGCTGAGTTCTCAGTGGGAGCCGAGTAGATTCCAGCTCTTTCTGACTCCAGGCAGCTTGGTGTGTGCCCCCTTCCCATGGTACAAGCAGCTTTTGCTGGGGTCTTATCTCTCCTCTTCTCTGGCTTCCCTGTCTCCTGACACCTTGGATTTCTTTATTACTCTTGCCTCCTCAAAGGCTTCTTCATGTCCCTTGAGGTGCTGCCAGTGGTTCAGAGAAGGAGGAAGGGGCTTGTCCCCTCCTGGAGGGAGTGGAAGCATGTTTGTGTCTGGCTTGTCTGGCCTGGGTGGAGTCCCTGTGGGGCTCTGCGAACTGCCAAGGATGATTTCCTCATAGCAGCTCTCAAGCATTTGGTATGTTGCGTTTCTGTTCGTTCTTGTTTGGAGATGCATCCTCAAAGACCCCAAATATCCCACTCTCAGAACTCACCAAGTGCTGGGGGAGGGAGTAGAACAAGGCCACTGTTGTTCCACCAAAGAAAGCCCTAGGGATCAGAATGAGGGGCTCTGCAGCCCCCAGGCAGCAGCTGGATCATCTACAAGATTCTTGGGGACCTCAGACTGGAGGTTGGACCACGATATTAGGCAGAGATTGGGTGCTCCTCCACCTGCTAGAGCAGGGACGGAATCCACCCTGGGAGAATCCCAGGCCCCTGTTTCTGCTCCCAGTCTCTCAGGCACAGCTTTCTAGATGGTCACTTTATTCTGTAGTGGACTGCCTCTCATTTATCTACTGGAAGGGCTTCAGCTTGCCCCAGCTGGAAGGGTCTAGGGTAGCGTGTTGGGAGAACTAGGAACACGGGATTGACTGCTGTTCTAAAGATCCTGGTTAAAGATCCCTGCTTGGTGTGGAGCAGGTTCTGTCTCACATCTCATGGATGATTGCTGGGTTGGGTCAGAGGAGGGACTGGGTGCCCTGCTTTTCTGTGCCATTTCTACATCGTGGCGTGTCTTTGCTGCACCACCTCTGCCAGCTTCCTGGCTGCTCAGGGCCTGTGCTGCACCTGTGAGGTTGGAGCTCCCTTTAGGAGCTGCATTCTCCCTTGTTCTGCACCTGCGTGGTGTGTGGGTACCTCCACTGCTTCCTATGCCTCCCTCTCCTCCGAACACGTGCTCTCTTCTCTCTCCTCCAGGAAGCCTTCCTTGAATACCCCCAGTGATGTCAACCGTTACCTAGAACCATGGCTCATGTCTCTAGATGCTTCCTTGTCTTTGGCTTCTAGGGCAGGGCCTGGTCTCCTACCTCAGGCACGCACGTGCCATGCGCTTATTCCCCAGGTGTGTCAGAGCAGATCAGCCGCAGTAAGAGTCAGACACAGTCAGACTGAGAGCATCTTGCTCTCCTAGGCCCAGCCCAGGGACGGGAGGGGATAAAAGTCTCGTGCCAGGGCCCCAGGGCAGAAGCACACACACCGTGACCATCTCCAGTCTGTCTGAAGCTGTGGGTCTATCTGTCTCTGCCATGTCTCTCTCCCCATGCCGAGCCCAGAGGGGCTTCAGTGCTCGCTCAGCGTGTTCTACTTTTTCAGGGGCTCGAGGCAGGGCTGGCTTCAGCAGCAGGAGCCTTAGCTCCTCTAGGAGATGCAGAGGAAGCTCTTGTGGGAGGGCCTGGGGGGCAGAGGCCAGGCAAGGGGTACGTTTTGTCCAGAGGAGTGGAGGGCCTGGTCTTTCCCAGTGCCCTCCAGGGGGCATCCAAGCGGTGACTGTCAACCAGAGTCTGCTGACCCCACTGAAGATTGAGGTTGACCCCCAGTTCCAGGTGGTGAAGACACAGGAGACTCGAGAGATCAGAACCCTCAACAACCAGTTTGCCTCCTTCATTGACAAGGTGAGGTAAACGTAGCCCCTGTTTCTGGGCTTCCAACAGACAGTCACTCCAGACAAGATGAGCTAGAATAAGGAACTCTGACCTCTTTCTGCCTCTTTCCTCATCACTTTGATGGCAAGGAATGCCTCCCAGGGTCTAACTAGTGGCTTTCTGGTCTGCGGGGGCTCTGCTAGTCCATGGCTGGGGCCCAGGGACAGAGAACAGCTGGGCAGCGGTGAGAAATCTCATTTCTAAGGTCCCATCTGATCATGGATGTGTTCAGGACCTGTGGGAGGCTTGAGGCTCCTCAGCACAGGCAGGGATGGAGGGGAAGAGTCCACAAGAAGGTCTTTGAAGCCTCCTTCTCCAGAGGCTGTGCCAGGGGAGTCTCAGAACCCTGTGTCTGGTTGCAGGTGCGCTTCCTGGAGCAGCAGAACAAGGTCTTGGAGACTAAATGGGAGCTGCTGCAGCAGCTGCAGGGTTGCCGCAGCCCTCAGGGCCTGGAACACATCTTTGAAGCCTGCCTGGCCCGGCTCAGGCAGCAGCTGGAGGAGCTGCAGAGAGAGCGAGGGGCTCTAGATTCTGAACTGAAGACCTACCAGGATCAGGAGGAAGAGTTCAAGTCCAAGTAGGCAACAGGAGTTCTTGTGTGGTATCTAGGGGGTGGTGTGTGAGCGCTCTGCCAACCCAAGGGTCTCCTGCGTGTCCAGTACCCAGGGCTGCTTGACTGACCTCCATTCTGTCCGTTGTCTGCCCCTTTCTTTCCTGATTCACTAGGGTCACCTGTAATATGTAGAGGACACCCCCTTCAGCCCCCCAGGCTTGGAGAGACCTGGGAGAAATATTGAGTCTCTTTCCAGAGGGCTGAGGCCTAGACTCAAGGGCCCATGTGTCTGGCCAGGACAACACCTTGATGGCTTTCTCAAGAAATTCCTGTTTAGCAGGCTGTGGGGTGGCGTGACTCAGATGTCCTCTGGTCTTGGGTGGGGGCAGTCAGTTTAGTGCACCTGTCCGCAGGCCCATGTTGTGATTTACGGCTGCACTGTGGTTCTGGGCAGCCTGGTAGTGTAGACAGCCCTGGGCTGAGGGGTGGTGAGGGCTGGAGAGCGAGGGTATGCCTCCTACGTCTCCCAGTCTCCCAGCCTTGGTTTCTACTGTTACAGTCTGGGAAAAGGTCATTTCCCTTTGTGGTCTCCAGGGCCTCTGGGAAAGGAACAGAGCAGGTGGGGTAGGGAGAGAGGCATCCAAGGTTTCAAGTCTGATTGGAGAATCCTGTCCCCCTTCCCCATGAAACCCATGTTGCCTGCTCAGAGGCATCTGAGTGCTTGGAAAGCCATCAAGACACGTGGCCTACTGTTCTGCGGGGTGCAGGCTGACGCAGGGGTGTAGCTAGGGTGAGACAGACCCCTGAGGGGAAATGGAAAAAGGGTCAATGGAGGGTCAGTAGCCCCTGAAGTGACTTCCAAGGGCACTCAGGGAGGTATGGGAGTGCAGAGTGCAGGGTGGGCTGTAGGCAGGAGGTATGGGGGTGCAGAGTGCAAGGTGGGCTGTAGGCAGGAGGTATGGGGGTGCAGAGTGCAGGGTGGGCTGTAGGCAGGAGGTATGGGGGTACAGAGTGCAGGGTGGGCTGTAGGCAGGAGGTATGGGGGTGCAGAGTGCAGGGGTGGGCTGTAGCTCTGACCTGGTGTTTGACAGTCATTTTCCATTTACAGGTATGGCCAGGAAGCTCACAAGCATGCCTCAGTGCAGAATGACTTTGTGGTCCTTAAGAAGGTGGGAGAGGCTCAAATGTGCCGCTCAGAAAGCCCCCACCATGCCCTAAAGCCGGTCCTAGGCTGGGAGGGTCTAATGTGGAGATACTGACTGAGGACAGGTCGTGACTCTGCATGCAGCCACCCTCTGCCAGAATGGGACATTTCCCTAGACACAAGCACTTAAAGACAGATCTGAATGAGATGCTATTTGCCAGGCGCTGGGCTTGCTGTGAAGGCAGGGGAGGAAGTGCAGACAGCACAGTGGGTTGGGGTCAAGCAGGAGCAGTGTCCCTCAGATAGTGCAGAGCAGGGCAGAGTGGGGAGAAGAAGGGGTCTCCAGGACAGTGGCATGGGTGTCCGAAGGAAGTATGAGGTTCATGGTTTCTGTCTTGTCCTCAGGATGTGGATGAGGTTTTCCAGAGCAAGATGGATTTGGAAGGCAAGCTGGAGTCTCTGAGAGAATATGTCTGCTTCTTGACACGTCTGTATGAAGAAGTAAGGACCTGTGAATGACAGGGAGAAATGGAGGGAGGGACAGGATGGGCAGTCTCTCTGTGGCCATGAGGGGAGCCATTAGGGGGGAGGCCTATTAAGATAGCTTTAGTTTGTGGTCATTCATCATTTGACCGTCAGCTACTAAGCACTAGTGTGAGATTCATCAACGACTAACCAGTCAAAGCCCTCACGGTAGCTTCTATTGGGAGATGGACAGGGCACCAGTCTTAGCAAAGGCAAATTCCATTCTTTTAGATGGTGACAGGTGCTGCAGAGAGCAGGGAAGAAGGTTGGGAACGTGGGTAGGTGGCAATTGCAAATGAGCCTTATGTAAAAGGATGGAAGGAACTCCTCAGGCAGTAAGTTTCTGGGACTCTGGGCAGAGTTTGTGTCCTTAGCTAGAGAAAGTGTGAGGTGACCAGTGTGGCTGGGGAGGGGGATTGTATGGAGGAAGGTATGGTAAGGAGTGAGAGGGGGTGACAGGGATAGGTGATTTTGGGCCTCATGGGTAATTTTCCTTTACTGTCCACACTGTAAGTCACTGGAGACCATCTCAGTGGTCCATACACTGCAAATTTGTACTACCACTGGGCAATGGGCAAGTGGGTGGACATTCAGACATCTTCCTCCTTTCAGGGGACAGGACAGGGAGGCAGGGTGATAGTCACTGAGTTGATTTCTCCCACAGGAATTGAGACAGCTACAGACTCAGGCAGATGACATGTCTGTGGTGCTGTCCATGGATAACAACCGTTGCTTGGACTTCAGTGACATCATTGCTGAGGTCCGAGCCCAGTATGAGGAGATCACACGGACAAGCAAGGCTGAGGCAGAGGCTGTGTTCCAGACCAAGGTGCTGTGGCCCGAAGAGCAAGCTGAGGATGACTGGGTGGTCACATTTACATCCCGGGGAGGTCACAAATTCTGGTCCTATTGGGGCAGCTCCAATGACACCCTTCAGGTTCAGAGCTCAGAGGGTATGACGGTGTCCACAGATCAGGCGGGGACAGTGGCAATAAAGTAGGAGGAGATAGGCTTGGACATCTACAGGCAAGTCTGCCATGAGCTTTGCAATGTAGTTGGTCTGCACTGGGAAAATGTAGACATCAGGAGACATCTCTCCTGTGGGAAGATGGGCAGGTCCCTGATTCTGGAGTGAGAGCTAGCTGTCGACTCAACCAATGCTGTTACCTTTGTGCACTCAGTACCAGGAACTTCAGGCATCAGCCCAGCTTCAAGGGGACAACATAAAGGAAGCCCGGATGCAGATTTCCCAGCTTCGGCAGGCCACGCAGAGGCTGCAGAGTCAGATTGCGAGCCTCAAGATGCAGGTAGGCTCTCCGTGTCTTCTGCTGCTTGGTGCCTCCATCCTCCACTGCGCGTTGTTTCCTTCCCAGATGGGCTTGTGGGAGGATGTGTGACTGGCTGGGACTCAGAGACAGATTTTCAGGTCACCTCTGAATTGACTTTGCCAGTTCCCTGTGAACGCCAGCCTGCATGCTGGCTTTTACTTACAGTCTCCATTCAGGTGGACATTTTGCTTCTGCCTCCTTGGAGAGAGGGCCAGTTTAACTCTTGCTTCATCTCCTCTTTTGACTTCCTCCACAAGCAAACAGGAACTTAAGGTCAAACGCTGACTTCTTTGGTTTCCCTTTGGGAAAAGTATGTGAGAGAGAAGACCAAGAAAGGGAGATGGGCCTATGGGTGGAGCTTTCTCAGGAGATCTTCACAGAAGGTCGAGGAGATCTGAGGTTCCCTATTCTCCCAGATGGGAAGGGAGATGATTTACTAGCTATCAATGTTCCTCATTGTTCCTCATTCCTCATGTTCCTCAAAGCCAGATTTGAGACCCATAGTGGGTGCTAAGCATAGAGTACATACGTCAGAATATATATGTAGGGGCACGTGCCGCTGTTATGTGGGTGATAAGCATAGAGTACATACGTCAGAATATATATGTAGGGGCACGTGCCGCTGCTATGTGGGTGCTAAGCATAGAGTACATATGTCAGAATATATATGTGGGGCACGTGCTGCTGTTATGTGGGTGCTAAGCATAGAGTACATACGTCAGCATATGTATGTAGGGGCACATGCCGCTGTTATGTGGGTGGGGCTATCTGAACTTCCATCCCATCCTAATGATTGCACAGTAAGTGCTCCTAACCAGCATCCTCTCTAAAACCTCCCCCCAAATATGCTTTTTATTTAAAATTAATTTTATTTGTGTGGGTATTTTGCCTGCAATAATGTCTTCACATCATGTGTGTGCCTGGTACCCATGGAGCCCAGAAGAGGGTGTCTAATCCCCTGGAACTAGAGTTACGGATAGTGTAGGCCACCATGTGGGTGCTGGGGATTGAACCCAGGTCGTCTGGAAGAGCAATCAGAGCTCTTAACCACTGCTTCTTTATTCATCTATTTATTCTTATTTTATGTTATTTGAAGTTTTGTTTGCATGTATATCTGTACACCCATTTTTCAAGTAAACAGCCCCGAGGACCACAGCCTCTTACCTGTGCTTTCCCTGGAGAGTCCTCTCCGGTTTTTGCACAGGTCCAAGAGACCTTTTCATACTGACTCAGAGTGCTGGGTCCCTACTCAGCCACCCACCATCTTTCTGAGACATGGACAGAAGGTCTTGTTCCTGGTCTGGGGTATTTGTGTGGGGACAGAGCAGTGACAAACTCTAGAGGATTTCTTCCGTTCTGCATCTGAGGTGATGCTGAGTCACCCACACACCTCCGCTTCAGTGTGCAGTGACGGACGGGCTTTAGGACTTAAATTAAGTACCATGGGCTGTCATGAGATGCTTAACTGAACTGAAGACCCTGTTTCCAAAGATCATGTTCTGAGGTTCTGGGTGAACATGAAGATGTTAGGGGACTCCAGTGAACCCGTTAGGCAATATTTTCCTTTAGGGTGCAAGGGGCTGGGCATGGGGTGGTCATGCATAATTTTGAGCTCATGAAATTAAGGTCTATCTGGGTCTTCAAATTATACCCATGGTGGTTGTTTTAAGAGGCCCTGCCAGGCTTATAGTCACTCTCTCCCTTCCAGAATAACAGTCTGCAATCAGCCATTGCTGATGCTGAGCAGCACGGGGAGATGGCTCTGAGGGATGCCAAGGCCAAGTTGGATGAACTGGAGGATGCTCTAAGAACAGCCAAGCAGGACATGGCCCAAATGCTGCGCGAGTACCAGGAGCTGATGGGCACAAAGTTGTCCTTGGATGTGGAGATTGCCACATATCGAAGGCTGCTGGAGAGCGAGGAGTGCAGGTGGGGATCCGGAGGGCCCAGGGATGGAAACTGCTGGGGGAGAATGGCAGGCCAGTGCAGGCCTTTCTCTGCACGAGGGGATTCTGAGAGATTTCCTCACCCTATAAGTCACAAATGGCAACCAATTTTATATTTTTTATATTGGTTTTATATTGGGGATTGCATTCTTTACAGCCTTTCTTAGTGCTGTCCCCCTTGTCTTTCTTCCCTCAGGATGTCTAAGGAGTACATCAGCCAGGTCACTGTCTGTGAGTATGAGGGGACTTTGAGAGTAGGGTTACCTTGTGGTGCTGAGGACCCTGCTGTGACCTTAGTACATTTCTTGGCAGCCACGACAGAAGGCAGTGCTGTCCCTGGAGGAGTTGGTGGAGGGCAAGTGGTCATGCCTGGAAGAATTGGAGGAGGCCAAACAATTGTGCCTGGAAGAACTGAAGGAGGCCAAGTTGTAATGCCTGGAGAAGAATGTAGAGGTCAAATGGTC